>JARHVA010009442.1:305000-315417 GCA_037957365.1 Torreya grandis | reverse complement strand
ACAAAATAAATTACCAATATAATATATCATCACACCTAAGAGAAGAACTTTCTTAGGCAACATATATTGAAATACTATATACTGAATAAGAAAATGCAAGAATTTTTGTGCATTTAAAATTTAATAAGATTCAACTTCCTCACATTGACATTAACATAAAATAGATTATTCTCATATGAAAAAAATAGAGTACAATCATATAAAATAAAATAGCATACATGCACCTGGATAAAACATAGTGCATAAGAAAGAAACTAACACTATCCAAGATTTTGTATAAACAAATATTCAAAATTACACGGCTAATACCCAAACTCTAGGCCCATTATTTCTAGAGAAATTTCACTTAAAGTTTACAAAAATTATTCCATAAATATAAAATAATTTCCTAGGAATGATCCCAGTAGTTGATGGCTCCACATCAAACATGAACATCTAAAAAGAGTGGGGACATATTTGAAGACACATTAAAGAAACAAATGTGTACAAAATTTAGGGTGAATGAGTAACATGACAAATGCTTACCTTGAGATGCCCCAATTCTAGGATAACTCAATAGCTAAAACTAGAATCTAGTGGGATTTATTTGTAACCCTAGAAATGTTGACACTAACATTGAGCATTACAACGTATATTACACATCTTTATCAAACCTATTTATCCCAACATGTAATTGCATTATTTAACTTAAATTTATCCACATTTTGAAAAAAATCTAACATTTTTCATAGTTTCACATAAGCCATTATGCAAGCCAATATGAACCATTGGAATATGAAAAAAAAAAACTAGATAACTCAAAAATGTCACCACTAGCTAGCATGAATCTCTGATCCTTCATTACTATCACACAACACATATATCATTCAAAATACAATTTTTTTGTAAATAATCTTGTTAATTTTTCAATGCTTATGTTTATACATAAATTTAAATTAGTTGTTAATTAATCAAGAAACACATCTCAACATCTCACCTATGAATATATCTCCTCCAAATAAAGATGCCTATCAATAAGACATGCAATTTGTGTTGAGCCATGGGAAATAGATACTTATATACAAAAAAGAGACATATTAAAATATATCATACTGCTTATTTTATAATTGAGTAGAAATCCAAGTTAAATTTACTTGAATTTTTATACATCTCTAATGAGATAGTATGTATGTCACACTAAGATGAATTTAATATATTTGTTGAATAGTACTCTCAATGGTATGATCAACATTAGCCTCAATACTTTGTAGAGAAATAGGATTGAATAGAATGACCCTCATGAAAACTTAAGTCGTGTCCAAGAGACCCCAATAATAAATATTCATAAGCAATGAAATGTATCCATGGAGTGTTTAACACATTGAAATTCTAACTTTATCTGTGCGTCATGCATGAAAAATGGTGGTAAAATTAATTTGGTGTTGATTTGAATATGAAGGAAATAGGTTGTATGCTATATGTACATGTCTACATGTAGTATATAATTTTTTAAATATAATATATGCAACTTAATATAAATAAAGATATGCATAGTTTGAAATTACCAAAAAAAATATTTAAATTATAACACAAAAGATTGGTAAACATCGACATCACTTTCATGCTGATCAAAATCATGCATAGGGCTTATGAAAATATGATCATGAGTGGAAAGTGATGTTAATGATTATCGTGTATCATGATTAGTTACACCATGAATCTCAAGGAGTGTAACTCTCTCACCATTAAACACTAAGTCTAGTGTCTCTGATCCACTATTAAAACTATGGAATATGTATGTTATGATCAGCTCTAACAACTTGATATGGATATAATAAATCATCGATAAGATTCCAAAAAACCCTACTCATTTGACTCATATCACTAATAAAATAAATATCACTAGGTGGCACTATATGTTCCCTGTCATAATCCTACTCTATAGATCTGATGTTGGTATTTGGTCATCACAAGAGAAATACACCCAAAATAATCATGTGTAAATTGATTATGTCTAACATGTTATGTTTGACACATAATTTATTACCTTTTCCTACCACATGGCAATCAAGGATGCTTCTACATAATCAAAACTAGGTAAAAAACCCCCTATATCTATCTCTTATAAGTTCACAAGTGTTAATAGGTGGAGGTATTCCCTCTCGTATGTAAGCATCACTATATTTTACTTATCCCTTCCCCTGCCCATATACGTAGGGAAATCATAGTAATATACGTTAAGACCTAAATGAACTTTAGCATATAAACGTTGGATAAAATTATAAAGGAATGTAATCATTATTTAGATATTATCCATGTGTAACAACAAACTTAAGGCATGTCAATCGTGCCATATGATCACACTTACATTTGGATACAATATACATAACTTACCCATATTATCTAATGTAATTATGAAAGCAAGTAGCTTCAATCATATGTTTTGATATAAGATCCCCTCCATATTTGAATCCAACTATTCCTAAAACACTCTATTTAATTATTGTTTAAATTTATCAAGATTTTATGGATTGAAAGGCTTGTGGGATTTTAGAGTTTATTTAATTTTTTTCATGTCTATTAAAATACTTTCATAATGATTTTTTTAAGAACATTCAATCTCGAGATATGTTAGGACTATTTATAATTTCTCTCTTTCAAGATTAGTTCTGTTAAAAAGATCTTCCATTTGTATTATTTTGATTAAAAATAAAAAAACAAGAATTACTTATAAGTTTCTAAAAAATAATTATAAAACATTTAAAAAAATAATTGAATAATAAAATACCTAGCTCAACATTTCAACTAAAGTTATATAAATTAATAAAATAAATTAATATCATAACACCCATGTCGTATTACTCTCAGATACTCCAATTTTTATTTTAAAATGGGGCATTTTCAATGACAAAACTATAAAAGTACAAATCCAATAAAAGATGTATACTATTTTTTCCTAAAATTTCATCAAATTAAATTAAATAATAAATCAAAGGAATTAATAATTTCATATTTCTCTCTCAAAATTTTTAATAATCAGGCCATTTTCATTGATAACAATAGTACCAAAAGGGTACAAATCTAATTCACATTTTTTCTTAGAATTATTTAAAGTGAACAAAATAAAATAATAGCAGAAGTCTGGCAGTCACAATGTTTTAGATGGTAGGCATATCGATAGTTTTATCATATTATAAAATCACATGTAGTAGGCCCTACACATGATCTACTCTACCTAGTATGTCAAGCCTTTCTCTATAATATGACTTGAAGATATTGAAATACAAAAAATAATTGATATTTACTTTTAAAAATTGATTCTCAAGATATATGTGAAACATAGAAAAATTTAAGTCTCAAACATGATATATTGGACCCTACCATTAGCTAAATAAAATAGATATTATATATCCTTTCTCCTTAAAGATTTAAAAATGTTATAGTACATATCTCAAATCTGAGATTGGTTTTACCCAAACTCTAGGTTACATCAAGATCCGACTCTCATGTAGATTGAGGATTATATTTTAATATGTTATATTGTGTTCACACAACCTCTACAAATAAAAAGGAAATCAAGGATCTTGAATAGATAATAACTTTGCTTTTAGATATTCTCCCTACTATGGTATTTGAGTGTAATTATATTCCATATTTAGATATTCATAAATCTCTCTCTAAATTTTCATAATATATGAGGATTAAATATTATTGGTTCTTTAATTTGATTTATGTTTGATTCTCATGAATCAAGTTGTCAGAAGGATTTTCTTCCATAGTTCTATATAGTTAGAGCATTAATTTTTTGACTCACCTTGTTTCATCTTTAGGATTACGTAGTAAGGAACATTTTCACTCATGTTTTGATATGGAATGATCTTTGAGGCATCATAAGATATGTTTATATTTAATACACTCTATTGGTTCCCAGGTTTACATATCTTGGACTGAGCCTTATAGATTTGGATACCATAGAAAACATGTATGGTAAACCCAAAATTATGTCATTATAACTACTGAAGGGTTTAGCAATGAGATGGACTTAACATAGACAATGACTTTAAAAAACCAATAGAGGGTATGGTTATCTCCATGATACTTTTGGCTTTGCCTAAACCAAGGTGAGATTACCTAAGCGTTAGCTTGATTGCATAGAGGGATACTGCAGTTCAATCTACATGGGGATTATTGGCATACACAAACACAAATATGACTAGGGAATAACCAAGTTTGCAAAGTCCACTCATGAGGAGTTACCATAGGGTTTGGGAAAATTCTCTAAGTAAGACAAAAACTACTAAATATAGATGGAAAAGATGATTTCAACCTTCATTTATAAATAAACATTTGATAACCCAGGGACAAAAAAAAGATTACAATTTTGGGATTTGAAGAACAAAAAGACGAATACATATTGGATATACAGTATTGATAGATCTGTAAGCAAATAAAGCTTAAAGTAGTCAATAGGTTATATTATTTGGAGGGTAGGGTAGGTAGGATTAGTTGGGTAGATATAAAAAAATGGTGTGGTGTTTTTCAAATAGCAAGAACTCCTTCAATAGGTATGAAATTATTCATTTTTAACAAATGTAGAAGATTGAAAGACAAGATAAGGAAATTATCAAGAATGAGCTGCATCTATTGGTTCTAGTATAAGGCAAAATATTTAGATGATCTTTAAAACCCAAAAGTACACACTACATTTATAGATTTAAACTCTTTATCTTATAAAATCCATAAACCCATGATGTCCTTAAAAGGTTATCAACAACAAATTTTAAAATCACAATGCAGAAATGAATTTCCAACCTAGATCTATGCCCAGATAGACCACCATTGATAAACATAAAACTAAAGACCTAATTATTAAAGCATGAATAATATATTATTGTTTTTAAATGATAAGATACAATAAAAATCATAACTATTTTCGATTAACTTGAAAGTAGACCTTGTATATGTCATTGCTCAAAACGCTAACATGGGGAAATACTTGGTAGTTTTACTCTTTCATAAGTGAGATATATACATACTCTCATCACTTGCTAATGGTTATAAAAATTCAATAAACCTAGTAATAAAGATAAATCACACACAATAAGGATCCTAAAAAATAAAAAGGCATCTACAAATAGGAGATTTAAGGAAGTTGAAAGAGCCTAGGACCTAGGTAAACCAAAAACAACCTTTGAAAAAAGGATAAGCCCTCTTTTTATACAACTCTCTTACCTATAATATTATTTTGAGATGCTCTAGGTATAATATGCACTTGATCACACCTAGAAGCTCATGCATTGCAAATAGATCATACAAGAAAAAAGTTATCATGTAATGATGAAGTTTATTAACAAACCCTTGATCTCATTGGCTATAAATCCATTACATTTGAACTTGAGGGAGAATATTCCCTTGGGATCCAAAAAAAACTCTTTTTCTTCATGTATAATTGATTTGCATTCCCTTCAATAAATCATTTTTATAATTGGAATCTTATGGATGGCTGCCCTCCTCTTTATACAAGCCAAAGAATGCCACTTACTTTGTAATGATGGCATTATATTTCTTTAGTTGTCATGGAAAACAATGTAAGATCCATGGCCATTTTATAAATCTCCTTCCAATGGCCCACCTTGGTCTCATAACCCCTACAATAAATCTTATTTGACAAAAGATGAACATTGAAAAACATAATACTTAACTCATTTTACCTTTTTCCCTTTCGAGTTAAATGTTCTTTCTTTCTTTTTTATTTTGACCTTTTAAGGTTGCCACCAAACATTATGATGCTTATATGGCATATTTTTCTTATTTCTTGCCATATTTAGCTCTTATTACAATTTTATACCCCTTTTGCCTGGGAGAATTTTGGATCCCAATTGAAAACTTGTAATTTGGTAGAAATACAAAAGTCTCCAACACTTTTACAATTTAGAATTTCTCAACTTGTAATCTGAAGTAGCAATTCCACTCAAAAGTTCAATTACAAACTTAGGAATTCTAAATTTAGTCTATAATTTTCAAAATGGAGGCATATGGATTTGAAATTTTTTATTTTGCCTTTGACCTCATGTTTTACTAGTGAGTGGTGTACATTTGAATTTTATTTTAAAATTGGCCATTTAAAAAATGCAAAATTTCGTAATCCTTCAAAATCTCCACAAACCTCCCTTTGAGTTGAATTTTACATACTCTCCTCAATACTTATCTTTATGTATTGTTATTGGGTTGATTGTGCTTCATCACCTCCAGGGTAGTTAACTAGATGTATCTCATGATAACAACTCACTCAAAGATCATAAGAATAGTCTAGGTAGTTTAGATCAAAATCTACAATATATGTATTGTAGGTATCACAGTAAAGGAACTCATATGAATAAATTTTTGACCTTGGAATCTCTAGGTATTTTTTTGTCATGTCCTAAATCCCAAACTCTTCCTCTTATTCCAAGTTATATTCATCCTTAACCTTTGTTAGCACTAGAAAGATAATGGAAATCAAGTAATGTAGACAATTACTCTTAGCAACATATATTGTTTTCTTCAATTGAACTTTTTGATGACCTCATCAACATAGTCTTGCTTTACAATTAAAATTTCCATGGAAAATTGGAAAAGCCTTAGTAATTTGTCCTCTAATTGCTCAGGTTACTATCTTTCTATATAGTAGACACAATAACCTTATTTGCATTTAAAGCACCAAATAAATCTCACTATGTCATTTGTTCGGCACTGATGACACATCAGACATCCTACCTCTGACCATAATTCTTTTGCTTTTCTACTTAATGAAATGTTCTGAGACATAATCACCTTATTTTGAAATTTCCTAACCTCTATTCTCTTGATCTCATTGATCTTGAGCTTTGGAAAACTCACATCCACTTACTTTGGGATACCCATAGTACATTTACGCTTATGAAAAATATTTAAAACATTATCCACCACTTTCCCCTTTATTTTCTTATTTATCATTATGGAATTTTAATAAAGATCCTCATCCTCAACCATCATTTGAAAATCCTCAATTAATGTGGGTGACATAATATTTTATGTTGGTCATTTGATTCCGACATTTAGTAGAGTGATACCTTAGCAACTTTTCCAATTTGAAATTATTTTCATTGTCTTCATGCACACACAACTTTATGTTTTGGCAAAGGACTCCTATAAATTTTTTTAATCTTATTTATTCTTTATAATTTTAGTGAAAAAATGCATGCATTTCTTAACCAAATTCTTTCTTATGACCTCAAAATCTTGTTCTACTATAAACTTTCTCTCAGTATGTTAATAGGTAAATCCTCAGAGTCTACGACACTTTTGAGAATTCCCAAATATTCTCATATAAATTCTTCATAGTTATCCATGATAAGTACCCTTATCACAAACAACCTAATGTTTTTGAGCTTCTTCCTTCCATAAAATAGATCAAAAGGTGACTTCTTGGGAGCAAAATTATGGCCTTGAACTATAGTTGGTATTTTACAAAAAAGATGATTTACTACCAAGTGTTTCTCCCAATCATTCATGAGGGACTTATAAAATTTGAATATTCATCCTTGATTATCTCTTCAGGATTTCACATCTATATGGGATTCTTTTTGTTAACTATAGACACTCATTAGCTAATTCCTTCACATAGATTCTTCAAGTCATCCTAAATTATAGCATGCATATTATGCAAGATGGTTTGATCCTTCTCCCACCTAGGAGGATACCTTGAAATTTTATATAGCATATACTCTATAACACATATTAATGATAATTACAAAAAACAAGGAATCCTAGCTTAATCTTTTCCTTCAAATTACCATTAGATATGCTAAGATCACATGGACCTTTTTATTTCAATAGATTTTTGAACCTTGTGCCCTTTTTATTTGATGGCAGGTTTCAAATCTGGAATGACAAAGTAAAATTTATAAATTTACAACTCACTTTTCTTATCCAAAAATTCTGCTAAGATTGTCGACACTTATCTACATTGATTTATACTACATCATGGGTTCTAGAGCTAGGAAAACATTTTACAACTTGAAATTTGAAAAAATGTTTTTTTCATATGCTTTTCCCACCACAAATATTTTTCATCCTTTCTAGTAGACTTTGGAAACACAAAATCAAGTTGCAATCTGTGTTTTTTAAAACTTACTTCTACCCTCAAAAACTCTACCAAATTTATTTTTTGGCTCATCTTTTACCTTTTTACAATCTTTGTTTCATTTTTTACCATCCATGTGGACTCATACACTTATGGTCTAGCATTTAAAATTTTGAAAACATTACTCCCATGTGAACACTTTAATTTTATCCTCTTAGAAAATTTACATGGGCCTCTGTATTTATGTTGTCTATTCAAACTCAAGCTACATCTAATCATGAATCTCCATGTGGGCTAGAAGTTTGAAACCTACCCTTGAATTTGCTCTTTAATTTTAGATACCTACATTATTTTCCTTGTATGCTTAGGAGAGTGACTTATATTTTTCAACATAGAAATTTACCAAGTACATTTTGTAAGTCATTTTCTCCAACCAAAATTTCCATGAACTTTCACATCCATTTATAATTTAGAATACTGCAAACATGAATTTAACCTTCAAAATTACACCATTTCAAACCTTGCATCCTTTTGTCTTTTGTTTACCTGTTGACATGAATATGTAGATTTTTCATGCTGATGTGGCCTAACATTTATACAATGGACCCTAGAATGCCATTAAAACATAACAACATTGAATTTTAGTTGGAACTAGGATTACACTTGGTTTCCATAAGGTAAGAGCAAGATTTTTATAACTTGACTACAAAAGTGATGCTTCATAACCTAGGTACACATTTATAGATAGGAGGCAACAATTAAATCCACAGGCATTAGTTCTTTTGGAAAAATGGCACAAAGTGCTTAATGCAATTTTAGGCACTAACACTGGCTCTAGACTAGGGATATATATCCACTTAAAAGTGTGCAAAGAACTCCATAAAATAAGATTAAGTGCTAAATCCTTGGTTTGAATCAAAAATTTTGAAATTTATTAGAAAACACCCATAGGAACTCAATTAGGCAAGCTAAAGCTAACAAAAATAGATCAAGAGAATACGAAAAATAAGACATGCAAAAAAAGACACCAACATAAATTGTATAGATAAGGCCCAATGTAGAGGATCAAGAAAACAACAAAACAACAAAATGAAAAAAAAATGAAAAACCACAAAATTATGTAATATACATTACTGTAAACAGTCAAGGAAGTATTTCATATGTCTACCATTAACTGGAAACTCTATTATCTCACCATTCATGTCTCTAAAGAATAGTGTGTGTTCCTCAATCCTATAGTCAGTGGAATAGGTTCCCATGCATGACGCATCACATTTTCTATGCTTGACACTCTCTTCATGCCTATCATCTTAAAGTAAAACCATATCTCCTAGATAAAAATTTATTGGAGCAAACTTTCTATCAAATATCCTTTTATGTGTTTCATTAAAATTGAGGTTTCTCTCATGAGCTTTTCTTCTAGTTCATCAAGCTCAACAATAAGTTTCATTCTACTTTCATAGTGGCCAACTTCATCATCTTCTTCTAGTTGTTGCATGAAATGATATTTTAGAAACTATATATTCATAGGCAAAATAGCTTTAGGTCCATAAAAAAGCTTAGAATGGATTTTAGCTTTAACTGTCTTAGGCATGATGATGTTATCCATAAGGAAAAATTTAGCTATTCAGCCCACATCTTAAAATTAGCTTCTAAGGTTTTTCTAAAGATTTTAAGAAAGTTATTATTAGTATATTTTGCCTGTCCATTCCCTTGAGGGTTGTAATTGGAAGCATAATTCAGGGTGATATTTTACTCTTTTCATAATGCCATAAAATTTTTAGCTCTAGAACCCATGGCATTATCATAAATTACCATGAAAGGCACACCAAATCTACAAAAGTGTAATTCAACATAAAATCCATGATCGCCTAGTATGTGTCATTCTTTATAGGGATCACTTGAATCTATTTTGTGAAGTAGTCAATTGAAACTAATATCTAATTATGTTGAGTGCTTGATGAATCAACAATATCCCCAGCAAAATCTATTCCCCATTGTCTAAATTAGCCTTTAATTATCATAGGTTATAAGGAAGAGAGCTAAAATCTTCTAACCATCCATTAACACACTAACATTTATTGCCCTTTCTAACCTTATAAGCAATATACTTTAATAGTGATGACCACCAATAACTAGCTCTTAGGCTTTTATGATCTATGACTTTAGGTGCAAAGTGACCACCACATACTCTATTATGGAAGTCTTCAATAAAATTGGTAGTTCACTCTTCTACCAGGTATCTTAGGAGAACCCCATTTGGATTCTTCCATGATAATTCACTTTCAATCAAGAGATACTTTTGGGAAACATGTTTGATAGTTTTCCTTTGAA
>JARHVA010009442.1:280000-297500 GCA_037957365.1 Torreya grandis | reverse complement strand
CCACACAGGCGACCGACGTCAGTCCCTGTCTGCCTGGAGGTGACTGACGTCGGCCGATATATGACCGACGTCGGTTGCTTCCCTTTGCTATCCTGCCGACGTCGACTGATCAGACCAACCCCAACTTCTCTGCAATCTTCAGCAACCTCCTCTCCTATTTGCATCAGTGAAGCTTTTAGCTCCACAATCCTAACAATCTCCCACTTGGAGATAAACAGCTGCACTGTACCTATACCTGTACTCTGTCTAATCTATTTCCTGGTTTGTATCCCTCTTCAAGCTCCCACCTGAAGACAACCCACCACACAGCCTGTGATGTACCTCCTGTCCTCCGAGTACCTACCACATCCGAACCTACAACACCATGTAGTGAAGTCCTGACCCTGCATAGCAACACCTGCTGTCGGTCCCTCTCAGAAAACCTAAGAACCCACTTCCCCGAATTGGCTCCTAACTCTGACATCTCCCACTGCATGGGAATACTCAGGTCTATACCAGACCTCATGTGATTTCAGACACTGTACCTGTCCAGCCCTTAGTGTGCTCCGGTTCTGCATCCCGAACCTCGCCAACACCTGATTCACATCAGCTCCCACTCGAGATAAAATCAACCTGTGATCTCCATGCCTCCCATGTCAAAGAATTCTGCTGCTCCAAACTCCTCATGACATGCCACTGAACTAATCTTACCCTTAGCTCAGCAAAACCCTGTATATACTAACCCTGCTAGCAAATATACCATCCACATACAGCAACAGAATGATGTCGCGACTCATCATCCACCTGGTAAGGCAAACCACAGTAGTTACCTGACACTGACTGAAGCCATGCTTCGTCCTCCACCTGTCAAACCTGGTACCACTGTCCTGCAGCTCCTCAAGACCATATGCCTGGTCTTCCGTCTCACGTATCCGTTCTCTCTATTCTTCTACTAAGGCATCCATTCGTCTCTATGCTTACATCCAGCTGGCAAACCTACCAAGACTCCCGTCTGGTTCTGCTCCAAGGAATCACATCCTCATCCATGCCAAGCTCACACCTGTTTCCTGGATCCTTCCTGCTATATGATCAGCAACAAGTATGAAGAAGAGCAACACGAATTTGAGGGCCTACTTACGCCTTCAGTCCTCCGTATGGGTGTTTGAGATTCCTTGACAGCTTGCTGTCCACCCAAAATTCATTACAGTGACCGACCTCGGTCACCCCACAGTCTGCATCTGACCGACATCGGTTTCCATGCGTCTGTACCTGACTACCAACCTGCCAGCACTGGTGTCCCTACTGCCGACGTCGGTCCTGCTGACCGACATCGGTCTTACATACTGCCGACGTAGGTCCCATGACCAACGTCGGTCTTACCCTGCCCGACACTGCCGGCTTCGGTCTGAACATGACCGACATCGGCACCTGTCTGTTCGACGCCGGTTCCTCCTGACCGACGCCGGTACCTGTGTTCGCCTGTGAGTGATGACTTTTTACTCACAAGCTCCTTTGGATCAAAACACATGTCCAAACTGCTCTGCTCAGATGTATCCAGCCTCATCCACTGAACTCTATCCGCCATCTCCTCCAAGAACACCAAGGCTTTCCAGTTCTTAAGCCTGTCAAATATATCTGTCTTCCGCTTAAGAACATGCATCTCCTTCCTGCTCATGTGACCAAGCCTACGAAGCCACGTCTCCGCAATAGAAGAAGAATCAGTAATATAAACAAGTAGATAAAGTATACCTGTTTTCTTACCACCAGCTAATTCAAGTGCTACCGCTGTGAGAGTTCTTGTGCATCTCTCATCACCCAATCTTTCTAAAGAAATTAGCCATATCTCCAAACCTGGGACCTGCATGACCTTCATCAACACCTGTGTGTTGGCCGCCTGCAATTTCAGCTTCACTTCCCCTTTGCCAATTCCTTGGCAAGGCTTACCAGCTCCTCTACCTGGGGCTGCATGGAAAGAGGCAACCAAATCTTTTATCCAAGATTCAACTTTATCCAAGAAACCTGCAAACACATCCTGTGCAACAACACCTGCTACATTTGTATCTTCAGTTTCTTCATGCTGATCTGTTACCAACCAACAATCTTCTTTTACCTGCTCTTTCTTTCCATGGGACCGTGAGTAATCGTTTGTGCTTTTCAACTCCTCCATTCTTAGCTTACTTTGATCTACTGTTGCTCTACTCCCACTCGATCAGAAACCCCTGAGAGTGCCCTGTAACCAAAACACAACCTGCTTCCTGCAACCTTAGCTCTGATACCACTTGTCAGGAATCTAGAACAACAAACATGCTCTGATCCCACTTGTCAGGATGTGAAACCGGAAACATACAATTGATTACCAAACTTCAAACAACTTAATATGCAGAAACAAACCAGATTCACCAAGTAACTAGAATTCAGAATAACACAGCATATGAGAGACAATACACAACTTGTATTAACACTTTATACAGAAAAGAATACAATAAAGAAGATGCCACTTCTTCTCCACCACCTTACAGAGGTTTCCCACACCTCAAGTGAACAGTACTTCTTCTCCCCAAAGCTCTCCCTCTCACAGGTCACAACACCCAACTCAAATACAGAGTTGGTGTTCACCTCCCATGCTCCACGCATAACACAAGTGCTCCACGCACTCCACAAGCACTCCACGTGCTCCACAAGTACTCAAGGTACTTCAAGTAGATCTCCCATGAACCTGCAATAACCTGCACTTCAACAGACCATACTTATGGAAGGAACTCCCTTGCCTTCCTCTTGCTCTATCCGAGTACACACCTGTACTCCAAGTAGATCCTGCCTGATACTGCTCCCTGTTGTGTTGCTGTCTGTATGACCTTGCACACCTGCAAATCAAACAATGGTTCTGCTCACCTGTGAACCTCGACCTTGCATACACATACACCTACAGATCAACGATCTTACTTACCATGTAGATCTCCTATATAGGCCATGCAACTGTGACCAAGATCCTACACTCTTGAAGAACCCAGCTGGCTCTCCAATCCAGCACCAACACACCTGGTACTGCTGTGGAACTAGGAGGAACCCACTTGCTCACCTCACACACAGAAGGAGCAAACTTTGCTCAACTCAAACTAGCCCACTTTTCCAATACAACCATGAGTCTATTATATAGATCTCATCCAAACAATAATTAGACATCTAATTACAATAATTAGATCCGCAGCTCTCAGTCTAAAATTAGATCTCTTCATGCAAACACTTGGTTCGTTAGCTAACTGCCCGTAAATAGCTCGCAGTCGAACCAGACAGGCGACCGACGTCGGTCCCTGTCTGCCTGGAGGTGACCGACGTCGGCCGATATATGACCGACGTCGGTTGCTTCCCTTTGCTATCCTGCCGACGTCGGCTGATCAAACTGACCCCAACTTCTCTGCAATCTTCAGCAACCTCCTCTCCTGTTTGCATCAGTGAAGCTTTTAGCTCCACAATCCTAACATCTTCAACCTCATCTAATTCTTCATAATCATCTAAGGGTCTTTAGGGTGAATTCATCTCACTTTCAACTACATTCCCACTAAATTCTAAATACACAAATTCCCTCTTCCTATGTTATGGTATTCTTAGTATCTTAAAAAGTGGCACGGTGATCTTCAATTGATTCAATGCTTATGCCAATCATAGACACTATACTGAAGAATAGGAGTATTGAGAGGAAGGGTGATAACACCTTTACCTAGAATAAAATCATTTAATGTCAGAGGGGGAATAGGCTAGGATGAATTAGCATTTCTAATATCATTTTTCAAAAATTTATTTCTTCTAACATCATTCACACCATTAGGGATACTAGATAATAAGGGTTCTCTATTCATGGCTAGGGCACCTCTTTGTTTAGAAAATTTGGGAAGTTGATGCTAGTTTGGAATAAATAGTGACATCTTTAGGTTTCTTAACTTTTTTACTTACATCCCCTGCCCTTTGATTTGGAGTGGTAGATTCTTGAAGAGCAACAGCTTATATCCTACTTCCCAAACTATACTCTTTCTCTTGTGCAACTGATACATTAATTAGTAACTACCTATTCCCAACTAATTAAATTCCCCATCATAGTTTTTAATCATCATTAACCTTAAAAATTTTAAATCATGATTGGGTAACTCATTGATTGTGTCATGTTAACATCATAAATAATTTCATAAGTTAGGACACATACCTTTTGTACTACACTCCAAACCTAATCAATAGTAGTAGTATTCAACAATTCCATGGAGGAAGTCATTTTAATTTAAAAGATTTGACCATCAAACATTAATGTCTCATTATCTTTAGACACAAACTCAGGTTCATCCATATCTTCAATTATTTTAGAAGTATCACAAGGAGGATGGGGAGTAAGTACGTATCACACCAATAAATGTCAAGACCATAATCTACCACATTTACCTTGGCATTTAATGGATCAAGAAATTCCTTTCCAACCCATCTATTCTGATTTCTATTATTACGAGCATTCATTTTCCCTCTATCATTATCTTGATTGTGTAAATAAGGCCTCCCTTGTGCTTGATTATGATTTTGTGTTCTTTCCTTATTTAAATATCCATAAAGGATCCCATTATTAGCTATAGCCAACTTGTATGACATCTCTTTGGCAATGGTTTCCAAGGTCTTCATAGTTTCTTCATGGTTAGTTGTCTTAGTAGACTGATTTTTTGTAAGATTAACCAACTTTACAGGAGCCCACTTATTCAAAGGGTTACTCAGAACGTTTATGTTATTTTCAATTTAGATGCTCATATTGAATGCAAAACTTAGATTTATTGGAGACTTGTCCCTCAAGGAATAGCTATCCTTCTTTTCAAATGCATCATAATACTTAATCAGATACATTATCTCACTATGTCTTATATTGTTATGTAGTCTCATCATAGTTTTATTAAACCTCATACTAAAATCCTACAAATATTCATGAGGTTTATTATTAATATTTTAAAATTTTGCAAGAAGGAACAAAGTGTTAATCCTATCACCATACTCTATTTTCAAAACATTATTCATTTATACCGATGAATCAATATGTCCATGAGGAAGGGAACTAAACCATTAATGTGTATCTTCTTCAAGCATGTGCACAAACAACTTAATATAAACATCCTCATGATCAAACTCATAATTTTCAATGATAATGTGAAAATCCCTCAAATATTTATCTTGAGTCACTTCATTATTCCCTTGAAAGTTAGGAAGGTAGTTACTTACTTCATTTGGAACTACATTGGGCCACCCCCTCCATTTCAATAAATTTAATAGGTCTAAATCTACCAATCATGAATGCAGAATGTTCATTCTTATCCTAATCTCTATACCACATGACTAGGTTAATGGTGGGTTCAAGATTAGATGTTAATTTACTATGAGGGGGTGACTGAGGTGGAGTTGAGGGATCAAATCTAGAAGGAGAGTTAACTATTTGAGAAGTTAGTGGGTAATAAATTAGACTATAAGTATTTGATTGATCAAGAGAACTGTGATAATCTTCAATTAAAGGAAGTTCAAGAAATAAAAGTTTAGGTGTACCATAATCTTGAAAGTCTTAACATACCTTTACAGTATAACTTTATTCTTTAATTGACCTCTAAACTTGTCTCCTCCTTCTTTGATGAACACTTAAGGGTGAAACAAGCTACTTTGATGAGTCACCATTGAAGTATGACATGAATCCTTATAGCTTTGTAATTAAAAGAACACTCATAACTGAAAGAATTAAAAATGGGCAATGATATTTCTTAAAACCATATACAATGTTGGAGTAGCCACTAGAACCAAACTTATTGAATATAACACCTCGTAAATATGTTTTGATATATTCTAAAACTATAATTTCATGATGTTAGTGATGAGATGTAACAATAAAGACACTCAAAAATCTAGATTCATGTTCATAATGGCTAGTCACTTCAAAACATGAATATATTAATAACTCCTTATAATAAATTTATCTCAACACAAGTGCCAAGGTATGTCCCTGACAATGGCACCAGTTTAGTGTTGGTGTAGCTAATTCCCCAAAGTAGCAAAGTGGGCTTAACTAACCTCAAATTTGAAAGACATGAGATAATATGCATAATCTTTTTATGAAACTACTCATATGAGGTTTCATAATTAAATATTTATTGATAGATAACTTTAGATCTTATGCTTAGAATATCTCTCTAAAATATTTCTTGAAAACATAATTTTTAAAGATCATCCCCGACAATGATGCCAATTTAGTGTAACATTGTTGATGGCACAAATAACCGAATCAAGAAATAATAGGCAGAGAAATTTAGAACCTTAACTTATACATCTCTCTACAAGAGTCCCTAGTAACACAAGTGCCAAGGTTTAATTTATAATCCCTGAAAATGGTGCTAATTTAGTTTTGGTGCATTTGACAGCCCAAAGTAGCAAAATAGGCTCAAATAAGCTCAAATTTGAAACACATCGGATAATATGAGTAAACATTATATGAAACTAATCATCTAAGGTTACTTAATCAAATATTTCTTGATAGAAAAATTTATATCCTATACATAGAATAACTCTCTGCAAGAGTTCCTAGCTACACAAGTGGCAAGGATGATCCTTATAATGATGTCAATTGGTGTTGCACTGTTGATAGCCGAAATAGCCAAATCAACAAATAATAGGAAGAGAACTTTAGAACATGAACTTATACAACTCTCTACAAGAGTCCCTGACAATAAAAGTGCCAAGGTTCAATGTGTAATCCCAGACAATGGTGCCATTTTATTATTGTTTCTTAGTCATACAACTCTCGCACTCAGCCTTGCACACTTGGGTAGTATGGAAAATGTGAATCATAAACCTAGAATTATGTCATTATATCTAGGTAAGGATTTATCATATTTAATGCAAACAATGGCTAGAGGACACTGATAGAGGGTATGGTTAGCTCCCTGCTACTTTTGGCTCTGCCTGAACCAAGATGAGAGGACTTAAGGGGTAGCTTGCTCATATGGAGGGATAATATATTTAAATATACATAGGGATTACTAGCACACACAAACACAAATTTGACTAGGGCATAATCAAGTTTGCACAGTCTATATGGGAAGAGATGTCACATGGGCTGGGCCAATGCTTTAAGTCAAACACAAGCTACTAAATATGGATGGGAAAGATGATTGCAACTTTCATTTGTAAAGAAAATTTTGATGACTCAAGGCCAAATGGAAGATTACAATGTTGGGCTGCGAAGAACAAAATAGAGATACATTTGATATATATGCATTATTGATGCATCTCCTGTCAAATAACACTTAAAATAGTCAACATGGTATATTATTTACATGGTTGTGTAGGTAGGATGATTTGGGTAGATATAAAAAAGTGGTGTTGTGGTTTTCAAACAAGAGGAACTCCTTTAACATGCACAACATCAATCATGTGCAACAAACGTAGAACAATGAAAGGCAAGTTAAGGAAATTATCAAGAATGAGTGACAATCATTGGTTCCCATACAATGCAAATATTCAGATGGCCTTTGAAACCTTAAAGGATGCACTACAGATAGAGATTCAAACACTTTCTCCTATCAAATACATAAACCCAAGATGTTCTTAACAAATTAATAACAATACATTTTCAAACCATAATGTGTAAAGAAATTTACAACCTAGATCTATGCCGAGAATGACAACCATTGATAAGCATAAAACTAAATAACCAATCATCAGATCATTAAGAATATATTATTGCATTTCAATGATAACATAAAGTATAAATCACATCTATTTTCCATTAACTTGAAAGTAGATTTTACAAATGTCATTCTCCATAATGCTAACGTGGGGAAATGAATGGTAGTTTTGCTCTTTCACAAGGGAGACATATACATTCTCTTAGAGCTTGTTAATGCTTGTACAACTACAACCACCTTAGCAAGAGAGATAAAACACACATAGAAAGAATATTGAAAATGAAAAGGCCTTTGCAAAGAGGAGATTTCTTGAAGTTGAAAGAGCCTAAGACCTAGGGAAACCAATAACAACCTTTAAAAATAGGAAAAGCACGCTTTCATACATCTCTCCCACCTAGAATATTCCTCTAAGATGATTCAGCTAGAAGATGTGCTTCATCATGCTTAGAAGCTCATGGCTTGCAAGGAAATCATCATAGAAACTACTTGTCCATGTCATGATGAATTTTGCTAGCAAAACCTTGATCTCCTTGTATGGAAATTCATTTCGTTTGAGCTTGAAGGAGAATATTCCCTTGGGATCCAAAGAAACTCTTTGTATTCATGTATAACTATTTTGCATTACCTTCAAATAATCATTTGCCCAGCCAGAATCTTGGAGATAGTTGCCATGCCCCTTATGTAAGCCAAAATTTTTCCCTTGATTTGTAATGATTGTTTTGGATTGCTCTAGCTGTGATGGAAGCAATGGAGGATCCATGGCCATTTGCGAAATCTCCTTCCAATGGTCCACCTTGGTCTCGCAACCCCTACATCAAATTTCCTTCCATCGTGGTATTCAACATAAGACAAACATTGAAAAATGAAATACTTAGCTCATTTTACCCTTTTCCCTTTGATTTCAATCTAATTTCTTTACTTTTACTTTCGATCTTTTAGCGATGCTGCCAAACTTTATAATGCTTGCATGGTATATTTTTTCTATTTCTTGCCTTATGCAAGACATTAACTCTTAATTTTAATTTTGCACCTTGTTTGCCAAACTGTATTTCAGACCACAACTACATCTTGCAAGTTGACATAAATTCAGAACACTCCAAGACTTTTGCAATTTGTAATTTCAGATATTGCAATTTGAAATTGTAGTTCTGCTCAAAAGTTCCACCACGGACTTGGGAATTCTAAAGGCAATTTTAAATTTGTAAAAATGCAAAGTTGCATTTGGCCTTGAAAGTTTCACTTTTACCTTTGACCTCATGTTTGACCAATGGGTGGCAGATGCTTGAGTGCAATTTCCAAATTGCACGTTTGCAAAATGCAAAATTGTATCCTCTTTTGAAATCTCTTCAAAACCTCCCTTTGAGTTGACTTTTGCATACTGTTCTGAATACTTCTTTCCATGGACTATTATTGGGCTGATTGTGCTTCATCACCTCCAGGTTTGCTGCCTTCCCATAACTCACGATGACAACTGATGCAAAGATCATAAGAATAATACAGGAAGCTTCGATGCAAATATACAATAGATGTATTATAGGCGTCACAGTAAAGGCACTCATCGGAATACATTTTTGAACTTGGAATCTCCAGGTTTTCTGCTGCCATGACCTGAATCCTAGACTCCTCCTCCTGTTCGAAGATCAATTCATCCTTAATCTTAGTCAGCACTACAGAAACGGCGGAAATCAAGTGATGTAGATAATTAATCTTATCAGCATCTGTTGCTTTCTTCAATTGGACCTTCAGATGGCTTCCTCGGCGTAGGCATGTTTTAAAATTACAATTTCCACGTCAAAATGGACAAGACTTAGTAATTTCCTCCTCCGTTTGGTCAGGGTACCATCTTTTTATACAACAGACACAATAATGTTCTTTGCATTCAGAGCACCAAACTCTCCCTTTGTCATTTATTTGGCACTGATGACACATCAGACTTCCTCCCTCTTGACAATGAATTTGTTGCTTTTCTGCTCAACAAAATGCCCTGAGACATAATCACCTTATTTAAGAATTTCCTTTCCTATCCTCTGTCCTCTTAAAGTGTTTGATCTGGAGCTTCGACAAACTCACATCCACTTGTTTTGGTATACCCATAGCAGCTTTACGCTTATCAAAAATCTTTAAAACATTGTGCACCACTTTTCCCTTTCTTTTCTTATTTCTCATTGTGGAATTGTAATCAAGATCCTCATCGTAAACACTCGTTTGAGAATCCTCAGAGTCATTATTTTGAATGTTTTCGTCCTCATCCTTCATGTGGGTGACATAATATTTCAGGCTACTTATTTCATCACCACTTTTAGTGGAGTGATACCTCAGTAAATCTGTCAATTTGGCATGGTTCTGGCTATCTTCATGCACACCTAGTTTTTTAACAAAAGAATCATAGAATGTGTTGTAATCTTCTTTATTCTCCACAATTTTATTGAATAACTCCACGCATTTCTTAACAAATTTCATCCTTATGACCTTCAAAATCTTGTTATGTTGTAAAATCTCTCGAGGTATATTCAGAGGTAAATCCTAAATGTTTATAACACCTTTTTGACAAAACCCAAATATTCTGGTATAAGCTCTTCATAGTTATCTATGATAAATACCCTACTCACATACAAATTAATGTTGTTGATAATCTTCCTTGTATAAAACAGATTGAAAGGTGCCCTATTGGGGACAAAAAGTATGTCCTTGAACTCTAGTTGGCCTTGTACAGAAAAATGCTTTACAACAAAGTGTTCTTCCCAGTCATTCACGAGGGACTTGAAAAAAGCTGAATATTCATCCTTGGTGATATCCTCGGGCTTTTGCATCCACATTAGTTTTTGTTTGTTAACGAGAGATCACTCATGGGATACTTACTTAACCTAGCTTGCTGAGTTCATCCTAAATTATAGCCCGCATATTGTGCAAGAGGGTTTGATCCATCTCCCACCCAGGAAGATAGCTCGGCATTCTCTATGGCATTTCTTCTCCAGCATGTATTAATGACACTTGTAGAAAATAGGGATGACTTGTTTAATCTCTGCCTGCTCATCACTGCAGGATCTATTCACCTTTATCTTTCAACGAATTTTTTAAACCCCCGTCCTTTTGCTTCGTTGGTGGGATTTGGAGCTCGAACGGCAAAGTGCAATTTACAAATTGACAAATAGCTTTTCTTCTCCAAATTTCTGCCGAGATTATCCACACTTGTCCACGTTGATTTGTACTACATCGCAGGTTTTCGAGCTAAGAGAACATTTTACAACTTGCAATTTGGAAACTTCTTGTTTGCATATGCTTTCCCTACCAAAATGTCCGTAGTCCATTCCAGCGGACTCTGGAAACCCATAATCAATTTGCAAGTTGCATTTTCAAAACTTGCTTTTTCCCTTAAAAATTCCACCGAGTTTCCTTTTGGGCCCACGCCTTACAATTTTACAAGCTTTATTTCATTTTGGACCTTCCACGTGGACTCATCCACGTATGGTATGGGCTTTGAAATTTTTGAAAATTTACTCCCACGTGGACCCTTTAAACTTATCCTCTTAGAAAAATTTCCTAGGCATATGTAATTACATGGCCTCTTCAAACTCAATCTTCATCCAATGGTGAAACTCCATCTGGACTGGCATTTCGAAACCTGCCTTTGAATTTGTTCTTCCATGTCACATTCCCGGTTTATTTTCCTTGCGGGATTGGCAGAGTAACTTACACTTTTCAACTTACAAATTTACCAACTGCATTTTTCAAGCTGTTTTCCCCAACCAAAAGTTTCGTGGTCTTTCACATCCCATTTGTAATTTACACTATCGAAAACTTGCATTTAACCTTGAAAATGCTGCCCATTCAAAACTTGTGTTCTTTTTGTATTTTGTTTACTTGTTCACTTGACTATGTAGATTTTCATGCTTAGGTGTTCTGACATTTTTACCATGGATCCTGCAATGTCATTAAACTATAAAAATGTTAAATGTTGGTTGGAACTAAGACAAGAAAGGTTTTGACAAGACAAGAGTGGTATTTTTTTAACTTGACTAGGGAAGCAGAGTTTCGTAACCCATGTACACATTTGTGGATAAGAGATAACAATTAAATCTTCAGGGACTTATTTTTTAGGAGATAGGGCATAAAATGCTTAGTGCATGTTTGGGCACTAACACACTCTATCTTTAATCCTTGTCCAAGTATTAGTTTATGCGGTCTTTTAAATTTTTTAGAGTTGTGTTTTCAATCTCTATTCATTAAAATATGTCATATTTTTTAGACCACATGGGCCAATTGAATCCTTTTGTGGGAATTAATGTCACTAGCAATTTATTTCAAAGGTGCAATGGAATGTTGATAGACAAGAATACAATTTCTTCAATCAATTTTAATAATAATCTTACGTTATTTAATGACCCTCTTTCTAGGAACTAGAAAAATGGCCTAGATATTTCTTATTCATGACAATCTCTATTGATCTTGACAAGATGACGATGCTCACTAATTATGAATTTCCACCCTTAAATAAATCACAAAATCTATTCATTGAGAATTAGTCAAAATTATTGATATCTAATTTTGGAATAGACTTCCTATGACAATCATATTTCTCTAAGGATCAAAGGTAGATCAAACTAATTTTCAACTAGATCAAGGTGTAGGGTAGAGTACCAATAATAAATTCAACACTATTAAAACTTAATATATGTACTTATTTATAAGGTAATATTCTAGTTGTTGATAACATGAACTATACATTAAAAAATATTCCAAGCACAATATGGAATTTTAGTACTATCAGGATATGATGTGAATGCAAATCCCTAAGATATATATCGAGTAATAGTATACAAACTCAAACATTCAATTCACATATAGATTTATGACCATTTTTCTATTAACTCTCCAATGAGGTTATGTCCTTCCATTCTATGACACAACATACATTTTTATATGCTTTAAAATGTATTACATAGAGATAAAGGAACCAAGATGCTTGTTCAACTTTAGTGTGATTCTATGTTCTAATTAGAGTATAACAAAGTGGTCCAAATTAATCTATCAAAGATCTATCTATAGTTTTAGCCACATATAAGAAACATAGGATAATACCTCCTATAATATAAATGTTCTAATTATACTATTCACATGTAGAAAACCCAAAATCTTCATGTCCCTTGGTCATAACCAAATTTGGAGTGCAAGTGACAAGATAACACTTCCATTAATAAGTGGGGCTCCAAATTTTTAAGAGAGATATAAACTTTACCTAATTCATTTTGTTTATATTGAATTTCAAGCAATATCACTGACATGCCTCATAAATATCCCTCAAAATAAACCTAAAACTTACATAAATCACAACTCACAAATAGGCTTACAATTGCATGTTAGGTCACTATTCTTGAGTAGAAATAACATTTTTTATTAGTAAAAAGATATTCCACAATAAAATATTAAATCTATTCTTAAATTACTACTACATGGACTTATTTAAACATCTTGCATTACTAGCAACACACATACCTTCTTATAAATAAAATATTATCTGGATTGGCTTCTATTTCAAATAATACCACTTACATGACTTTACTATACATAATTACACTATATATTGGAAAGATATATCATTTTTATATAAGTATAAAACCTCATCATAAACCAATGAAGAATAAGGAGAAAACAAAGTATAGTACTCATATCAAATAATTTACTACAATAAAACATGCTACAGTGATATAAGTATTCAATTCAATTTGATATTAGAGTCTTAAAAGAGACATTGATTCTAGGTGGCAATAAACATTGTATATAAGAACTCATAGAATTCCAACATATATAATAACCAACCAATTAGTAGTTAAATGCTTCTTTCCTTAATAAATTTTATTATTTATTTCTATTCTCTCAATTAATTATTAGAAAAAAACCTAGCACATCATAATACTATCTCAGTTCAGTTACCATTCATAATAACACAATTTTAGACAATCCTAGTAATTTTAACAATGTAAAAAAAATCTATAGATATGTATGGAGGGAATTGACCAAATCCTAAACACAATCTTAAGCTCCACAACTGTATTGAGAAAATTTAACATTTTTAATACTTACAACCGTGTCATAAATTTTGTCAAGAAAAAACCTAGGAAAATAAATATTGCATAGATTGGTTTACAAATCAATAAATTTAAATATCACAGTATTCTTTCATAGTATTTGTATTTTTCACAAACATCCTATCTATTTTTATAATGGACTAGTATGAACTTATAAAATAAAATACTAGTAAGCCATTAGGGTTATTAGAGGAAGAAATTTGGCATACGTAACCCTGTTGGGGTACACCATATTTCTAAGTCCATAGGTACTCAAAACCCCCAAAAGTTAAATTAGATAGACAATAGATAACCCTAAATATGATAAAAAGTTATATAATCTTACATTGAGACTTGAAAAATAATAAATAGAATATTGTATAGATATAAACCTATATATTTATGATGCATAAAACAAAACACCTCATCTCTAACATTAACAAAATCAAAGACCCATAAAACAACAAAAACAGAAATTCATAAAGTATAAGGTAAAAATCAAAGGGCCACATATATAAATCCTTGTTTTTAGTCTTCCAAATGTGTGGACTCACCTTTATTCAAAATACCTTAGAATAAGCTTTGTAAATAGATGATGTGGTGTTGTTGGCTATGCTGCTTTTCTATCCTCCATGGGTTTGAAAAAGATGCTTTGTTACAACCTAGTTAAAATAATGGGGATTTATTTGAACCCCATTAAAATTACATGTGGCATCAGTTAATTGAAGGGGTTTTAATCAAAATATGTTAGACTAAAGGATCTCCATTCAAACCCCCTCATATATTTTTGAAAATATAATGAATTGATTGTCGAGTGCGACTCATTTATATGCTTTAACCTGTGTATATATATTTTTATTTTTTTAAGGGCTTTTATTGATATGGAATAATTAATATGTATGTTATATATATGAGTACATTTAAAAATTTAATAAAGAGGAGGTGGAAACTACTTCCTACTAAACGAAAATAAGGTAAATGCAAAGAAATTTTACAACAAATGAAGTAGTCAATGAAGTAAACCAATTGCCTCAAGTAAATTAGGATACAATAAGAAAGGGAAAAGATGGGGATCCTTATCAATTAAATCTTTACCTTTATTGAGTAAAATCCCTAAGTTTTTAAAGGGTCTGAGTATAGTAAATTAGGGTATACAATATGTAATAGATACAACTGAGTTGACTTGTGAAAGAATTGAGCTAAACTGATATTTCTAATATTAATAATCAATGACACAAATGAATACTTACATGGATATTCACTGAGACAGAGGCTTGAGAAGACGAAAATGGTTACATGAGCTAGTGTAAGTGTCACAAATAGTATCTACATGTCAAAAAATTTCTTGGATAATAGAACATGACCTTGGACATTAACACCATGGTGCAAGTGTACACTTAGGATGATAGTGTCCTCTGTGTAGGAAATATTTTGAGATTTTAGAACTTATGTTGAATTTTACCAATTTTGTTCATGTGTCGATAAACCCTTATTAGATGTCTATAACAAGTTACGATTGATTCTATATGCCAATCTTAGACATCTATATGATAATTGAATTTGACTTGTCATAATTAGTAAAAACTTGGTGCTATTTTTGTAGGCTACACATTCTAAACACACTTTTCTCACGAATTTACTTACATACCAATACTCTATAGAGGGATCAATCTTGATGTAATTATCCCCACATAAGTAATGTTGAAAATGTAAGTGAAGCTAGTAAGAATTACATTTTAATTTCCTTGAGTGATGATTGAGATTAGAAATTTGAGTATATTTAATTTAAGAAACTTATAGATGACTGTATGTAGAAGTAAGGAATAATAGGGATTGATAACCTTGATTATACATAGCTTATTCTGATCTTCTTTATGTATATTTTCATCTAATTTATACCTAGTGGATGAACAGATAAAATTCATATATATATATATATATATATATATATATATATATATATATATATTGATTTGGTGTGTATTCATGGTTTGAAATAGGTCAAGGCCAACCCTTGGCACATTAGGAATTCAAAAGACATCTATTAAAGCTGAAAAGAAGGAAAAAGGAAACTAAAATCCAAATTTGAAAATAAGATTATGTTCCTATTGTCCACTTATGGTGTTAATGTCCAATGTCAATTATTAAGGCATAATAGGCATGGATTCCTAACGAAAGGTGTGGGACTTGTTTTGAGATATCTAGGCATGTGTTTGGCCTACATGAAAGTTGTAAAAGTGTTTAAATAGACCCTATGATAAGTATAGGGATAAACTAGGAATGGGTTGTATCAAGTATCACTCTTATAACTCTAGTTACATTTTTAGATGATTACAATCCCCCCCCCTTATTATAAAAATTTAGAAATGTTAAATGACTAAGATAAATGAAAAAGAATCATACTTGGAATTACATAAGAGGAGAAGCCCACGAATTTGGATCTGAGTATGTGGAATATGGTCCATTATGTGTTTTGATAATAAAATATGCATAAATCATTCCTTTCTTAAGAGATATCAAAATAAAATATTAAATTGAGTAAGGATATAAGAGACGAAATGAATAAATACACATCGATGGGAACATGAACCAACGCATAAACCTAGTCACATCCTACGTGTGTATGTATGTAGTGATCAATTGGTGAATATATTAGGTTGATATGATGGATTGATTACTAACCATGTGTGGGTGGATCCATAAATCAATCTAGTTTGAAATCGATCATTTGTACCCCTTGTTTGGTAGATCTGACCTATGAATATTGTATGGAATGAACTGATGGCTTGTCCAACCCTCTTATGTAGGTGGATAGAGAACTTAAGTATACTATTACTCCATCATTATTTACCTATATGTATTAGATGCATCCATAATTTAAAATTTAAATTTAAGTGAATTTTTATGATTGTAATAAAATGTATATATATAACAAATCTACAACCACTCGATAAATATTGAATGAAAATCAGCCTAGGGGCATCTTTGGGTAATTATATGTCTATATCTCAAGGAATATGTGGTAATTATAATCACTATAGATTTAGGAATAAAATATGGTATAACTTGATGAAAATTTCATCTAGATTAATAATGTAGAGAATGACATGGAAATTGAAATTCCATCTAGTCAACTAGTACATAAGTGAACATACAAAAATTACACATTACGCACATGCCAACAAATATGATATCTGAGTATATGGATTTTAGATTTATTTTTAATAATATTTATCTAAGTATATGAAACTTAAAAAATATTTCTCATTCCATGTATGATGCCCCCAATATGAGCTAACTGTTATGATTTTGTGCAAAGCCGAGTAAAATTGAGTAAATAGTGATAATCTACAATTAAATTTGTGATAACATAGTATATAACTAGTATGTATTTACAAAAAATATAGAATTTTCTATTTCTGGGACTATTGGATAATATTCCATATCTTGGATAGTAACACTATGTCACTAGTGTTCAGTTTTGGTGCTAGTCTCCTACTGTACTTTTTTCTAACCGAGTTTGTTCTCTATCTAATTATTTTCCACTATGTTTTTTTGAAATTTAGCTCTATCTTCTATGACCATGTGCTATAAATTGTATTATATTTGTATTTAGATGTCCTAATATTTATGAAAAACCTCTATAAATGCCCACTTTTTTTAGGAGAATTATTGAACCTGTGAATGAACTATCCTTTAAAATTCTATACATGATATGTGTTAACCTAAGCATATATAGTATCTTCATAATAAATATATATAATA
>JARHVA010009442.1:220000-275000 GCA_037957365.1 Torreya grandis | reverse complement strand
TCATAATAGCGTGCACAAAACTAAAAGTATGTATTTATTATAAATCTCTTAGAACTATAGACCAAATTTCTGTTTTGTATAGAATATAAGCACAAAAATTTAGAGAATACATAAACATTTGCCTAACTCTATGTTGCCTTCCGTTTCTTCTCCTTGCTACAAAATTATTCTACCTTTCACCTTCTCCTCCTTTTGTGTACATGCACCTCCCTTCTTTTAATTTATATTTTCATTATTATCCTCTATTAAAAGGGAAAAATCCTTTATTTTTTTCTTTTACAAATTTAATTTCCTTTTTTATTTTATTTTTCTTTTATTTTTGTTATTATTTTATGTATTTCTTTCTTTTAGTTTTTCTTAAATTTATAACATTCCTTGTTTATTTATTTATTTAAAATTTATTTAATTTTTTCTCTTATTTTTCAAAGTTTTCCTCTTAAATGGAAATTTCTAATTTTAATTTATTTTAACACAGAAAAGTAAATTTATTGATTTAATTAACATCTCTAAATTCCATCACAATTTAATGATAAATTCTTAAATCATTAATTTGGATTTAATTAAACTATGTGAATCACATTTATACTACCATTTAATGATCACACATGCTAATCATAAAAAGTGAGTTCCATTAAATCATTTAAACTATAATAGCAAATCAGGAGAAAATAACTATATAATGCAAGTAAAAATAAACACAATTTACTAACCAATTTTGTATACATTCTAACATGTTCTAGTTAATGTGGTGTGTGTAGGGTTCTAGTTGGTTTCTCTATCATCCTCCAACATCATGATCTACATCACCCTCTCTGATAAAACTTTCCCTCCATCATGATCTAAGGGATGAGCTCTCCAATATCAACCTCACAACAAATAGGTAGTTAGATCATAACATAATGACATGCATACAATATAAAATGTAACTAAAATAATAAATCAACACGTTTGTAATGTAAACACATACACTAAAGTTAATTCATAGCAATGTTAACATGTAATCTAAGCAATATTATATTATCCTGTAAAAACATATATCTCAAATCTTAATAAAAAATGACCCAAATCAAATGGGTCAACTATAAATATGCATAAATTATCAAATAGTTTCCTTAGCAAGGAATTGGGATGCAATTTCCTTCCCCCTAAATCTAGTCATCATCCCTGATGACCCTTATTCAAGCATAAAATTACTCATGTAGGAAATATTGGCTTGTTATGATTGTTTTCACCATCTTGAGAAATAGCAACATTATGAATCCTTTTATGCTCTATAAAATCAAGGATCTCCCTCACTTTTAACATTGGTATGGAATATATAATAAAAAGTGAGAGGTTTATTGTATATTTTAGTCTTTGCCTTTATGAAATTTTAATACTATATTAGTGGTATGATTTTTTTATCCAATCTCCATCTTTTTATTTTTTTATTAGGTGAGCTATGTCTATGGTATATGTGTTTAATCTTGGCTAGTCTAGAAATATAATAGGTATGAAAACAATTAAAATTAAAAATATTATTAAAAAAAATTAACATAGAAAAATAGTATCTAATAAAGAAAATAAATGTAAAAATACCCTATAGAACTCATCATAGTCCACCCTTATAGCACTATTTGTTAAGGTCAAAATACCCCCATTTTGGAAAAATGAGGATGCTTGTTCAAATTTTGCAAATTTGTGTTATAAATTGAACATCTCACTTGATAAGAGTGAATTATTTAAATATAATGATTCTCATCATGTTTAATTTAGCATATTATCACATAATCTTCATTTGAATTTATCAAATTGTTAACATATGATTCTTGTGTTTCTATGTTGCAGGTTAAATGGAGTCCCATTTAGATGAATAATATTCAAGGAATTATGTTTTAATGTTAACTTGACCCTTTTATCAACCTTTGGCCTTTTGTAAATTAATTTAATCCATGTTTGAACCATGTTAAAATACCTTAGTCTAAATGTTTTCGCTGAAGTCCCCTCTGAAATAGAGTCAAATTTATGTGGGATTAAATTTACGTGAGACCACATTGTTTTACTTTAAACCTAGTTTAAATTTTATCCAAAGTTATAATCATGTTTATTAACATGAGTAAAAGTTAGTCAAAATTTTATTCCTAAGTTATTTATATTCCTGAGCCCTTCATTAATGTCTTTGATTTCCCACTGGAATGAATTAAGGCAAGGATGCTAAGTGGCAAGATCTCTAGAGCTTGATTAAAAGATAAATGATCTAAACGCAAATATGGTATAAATGAGTTGAACTTGAGGATTGATGATGCAAATTTAACAATTCAAAAGAGATCGAATGATGAGCAAGGATTTTATGTGTCAAAGGCTTCTAAAATCAAGTACAAGAGTGAGAAGTGTCACAATACTGTATACATATCAATGATATAATGGTGAGCGAAGGTAAACAAGTCAAGAATAGTAAGGTAGAAAATGAAAGTGAAAATTGTCACAATCTCTAGAAGTGATAAATTATATCAATGAATTACATTTGAACTTATGTATGAAGATAGATATCAATGCTTCATGCATGATTGTATATCCAATATATCATTTATATGAGTTTAGTCCCACAAAATGAAGATCAATGGCCTAGATTTTATTTTATGTTCAAGATCCCAAATCAAATTAAATTCTACCATGTGTTTCAAGATATTTCAACTAATTAATACTATTTGAAAGTATATAGAGAACCTACAGAGTTGCCAACTGGTAAAATCTTGAAAGCCTAGGAAAAAGATCAATGACCCATAATGAAGTCAAGGTTATCAAGAATAATTAAGAGATCAATGGTGAAAATTGATTAACATTCAATATTGCATGAGGTATTGACATGGTAGTGCCACATAAGCAAGACACATCAAATTAGAGATCTAGCGGACATAATCATATAAAAGGTATAAATATGAAATCCAACTACAATATAGGTCATGAAAGCTCTTTATTTGAACATGCTTGTCACTATTAAAACTATACATAAACCTTAAAAAACCCTAAAGTATATGGATTGCCCTAATTTATCTCTAAATTCACTGGTTTAAACTAAGGAGAGTTGAATAATCATCTTCAATTAGATAATTAAATTAGAATTATAATAATGACAACACATAAGCATGATTCAAAACAAGAAATTGAGCTGTATATATGAACATATTCTATGGGTAGAGTGTAAAAGGACACATAATTTTTAACTACTTCATTGAACACAATAGAAAACAACTATTCTAAACTATTTTAGACAATTAAGAACCAACCAGTTATCAATATGGAAGAAATGAAGTTCCTCCCATGGAAGAGACTATATGATGACATTTTTTCGATTTAAATGAATAGATTAAACTATATAGTAGTGAAACTTGAGGTACTTCATTGCGTTGATATTTTTAGTCCTATTTTCAAAGTAGTTAGGATAGATAAGTTTATGTTAATTAACGAACTTAATCAAAGGAAGAGTGCTTACATATCTAGAATGAAATTTTAATATTATTAAAAGATACCTAGACCCTAAAATGACCTAACTTCATTAATTCATTGTAAAATTGACACAACATGATGGATACCTAACCATTGTTGTTGGAATTTGGTAGCTAGGTTATTATGGACCCTGCTAAGAACATTCTAGTGAGTCAGTTTAGACTTGGAATTAGGATAATGATGACCATGATTAACAAGCTATATGGCTATGAAACTAAATTATATGGATCCAATATGGGTGCCCATTATCTATTCTATTATTAAAAATATGATAGTTCCCGCACTAGGTGAGATAATTAACATCTCCTTGAGCAAACAAATATATCCAATCAAGAACAATAAAAAGAATGAGTTTTATATTATTTCATATCTCCTAGAAACCATGTGTGAAACCACAAAGATACCCAATTATAGATAATGATCTCCGAGTGGAACCTAGACTATTTCTCAATACTATTCCAAGTGGCACATTTATAACCATAGGGGCCATATTAAATTCATATGTGACTATGTCTACCCAGCATTGAGTGAAGCTATAACTAGAAATATAATGATGAAAGTTATCCCATTGATTTATAAATATATTGAATCTATGGGGCACATATGGTTATAACCTAACTGTACTATTATATGGGTTAAAGAAACTCAACATGCTCCTCTTAGGCTACCCATCCATGTACATGATAAACTAACAAAAGAAGAGGTAGCATATCATCTACTCAATGGGATTGATGAGATATGTAAAACTAATAAAAATGAACTTTTACATGGTTTCCATTAAAAAATTGGTATGACTACCTTAAGGCAATGGGATCACATTGAGGGTGCGTCAAAACATAGCTTGTTTTTTTTTTTTTAAATTTGTAATTAGACAATTTTAGACCATGGGATCCTTATGGAAGGTAAAATAGAAATTGAGTATCAAGGGTATCTTTAATGTGTCATGTGAACATAAAAATTGTGCATTTGACCTCATAGACACTAAGCCATCCTCATACTTTGATGTGACTAGGAGATTGAAGGAACATAATGTTAGACCTGAGATTAGACTATCTAGAGATAAAAAGGTAGATGATAGATGGAAGTTAAGCCCAAGATAATATAATTTGAAAACTGGTGAGTCTTTTAAAATTACATAAATTGGTAGATAAGTAGAGACAATGATAGAACATGAACCTGAGGAGAAAAGGCTAGATGATATTCCATCTATTTCATCATCTCATAAGTCTCTCAAAGCATCATAGCAAGAATCACTTTAAGAAGAGGTTCACATGATATCCTTAGATGTTAATGAGTCTATTGAGGATGTATTAAATATGTTATCCATGGATTAAGATACATATTTAGATATAAAAGAAGTAAAGGTTGAGGAAGAGAAGCAGGAGAAATGGAAATAAATGGCAATAGGTTTGGTGGATGTTAATCTTCCAAAAATAAAAGTTATGATTGCACTTGTCTCAAAGACTAATAAACCTGATGTGACTATCACTACTCCTTTTAGTGAAGTCAATTTATTTAGCAAGGAAAACTTATTGTATGCACCACCAATTCTAGAGTGGTTCATTTATGAATGAAGGATATAAAATTTGCCCACGGTCCATCATCTTTGGGCTATGGTTAAAGCTACCAACATCCCTCTATAGAAAGAATTGAAACCTTGAGTCATTTTTCTAGAAAAAAAAGAGACACGGATATTGGCTACACCTAGTCATTCAGCATAATTAGAAGTAGAGGTCCCAATTCCACATTTGACCCACTCTTAAGGTGGGGTCATGTTTCATCCAAGTACTTATATTTTACAAAGGGTGGTCAAGAAAAAAGTCATCGAACATGGTGAATAAATTAAATATCAAAGGGTGGAGCCCTTGACAAATTTCACTCTGAAGTAAGTATAGAGGCATGGTGAGGATCCAATCTTTGAATAAGATGTGTTGAAGTTAGGACAAACAAAGTCATAATAGTTTTTTATGATGCTATAAAAGGGCTGAGGTATCAAAATAAGAAACTAGAGGAATAGTCTATTCTATATATTCTAGGGGATATGATCAATGAATTTGAGGTAACCATGCATGGAATATTAAGTTCCTTTAAAGCTATAAGGTCCAATTAGGATATGAAGATCAAATATGATACTTTGGCTATGCAACAAGTAAACCTATGGTAGAGTTCATTCAATAACATGAAGGAGCTAATCAATAAATTAATAAAAGACCAAATTATTGAGTTTAGGATAGTTATCAAAGCCCATATGAATATGGATATCATTATATTGATGGAGAAGATCAAGGGTTATAACTAATGCTTTAAGAGCTTAGAAGATCTTTTTAAAGATTTCAACCAGTTGGAAAACTAGATAAGGCATATATTGGGTAGCCTGATTAGAGACCCAACTACTCTTAGTCCTATTTGATTGATAGTAGATGAGGATTTCAAGAATATATCTACTCATTTCATGTAAGAGGCAAAGAGTCAAATCCAGGAAAAAATAAGTGTAGATAACAAAAAGATCTTGGACATTATCCTATATGTAGAGGAGAAAATTATTGATGCTAGAAGAATCAAGGAAGCTTTGGATATGGATAATAATGACTTTAATGGCTTATCAATTCAAGAGGAGGAACTACTCATGGAGCCCATAATTATTTCTATAATAATTGATGAATAACATAACAAGGTAATGAAGATCCTAGAGTAATGATAGGACTGCAATAATAAGTGCTTCAACTTGTTAATGTGAGATAATTAATTTTATAACTAAACATGTATATCATTTGAAAAAAAATATTCCATTTTATAAAAGCATGTGCATATTATAATGCATTGCTTATAGGTCAGTCCATTTTTAAAGTGTTTAGTTCTAAAATGTTGTAGAAGGACAACTATCCTTAACACATGTACAATTATCATTTGTGATGACTAACAAGCATACCTCCTTATTATTCTATAAAATGGGTATCATCATTTATAAAGAGGATGGTGTTTTTTAGAAAGACTATTATGTAAATTTGGAGAAGTTAATATAAGTAATGAATTATGTAAAGATTATAGAACATTTATTTGTGTGATTATTATTATGGTTGCTTCCTTAGCTATCTAGTTTGATGTTTAGATTTAAATGGTTTTTATGGATTCTAAATGCACATATTTAAATGTAGAGTTGTCAATTTGTGTTTATGCTAGGTTAATTGAAATATCTTATATTATTTTCACTTTTCATGCTCTCATTGAAGATGTGTTAATGCAATTTTCCTAAAATTTAAGCCATTACATTGAATTTGGTTTCTTATTTGCATTGTTTCACCCTTAATTAGACATTTACCTAGTATATGATAGGATTTATTCCTTCGTAATTTCATGTCATATTCATTTGAGTGCATGTTTTGATGGAATTTAAGGTTTGTCATAATTTATGAATTGAAGATCACAACACCTTTTATCTATACTACCCTTCCTTTTATTCATTTTTTTTTATCAATTCACTTTATTTTAGCTTTCATTATAAAAATACATGCTAGTTTAGAATTTAGATCTTATATTTTGACAATAGTTCACCATACTTAATTCAGATTACCTTCATATTTGTAATCAATATTTAAGACCACGGTTTCTCCTAAAAACTAGTAATATTATCATTTTGTGAAATAGATACATTACTTTCTCACTATGACACCAAACATATTAGGAATACCACAACTAGATACTCATGCAATGGGTTATTTGAATACAGAAATTAGAAGTGTTTTCTTATAACTATGTAAATCTTATGATACACTTTCAAGCATAAACATGTGTGTTGTTTCACTAGTGCTAGAAGGAATGATTTTAAGCTTAAACTTTGTAGATTTGAAGTATACTTTCTAATTTTAGTTGATTTTATTCAAAGATCAGTGAATTATTTGCATATTTATGTTGTCCTTTGTTTAATTGTGTGGATATCATTGATATTCATGGTTTGAAACTAGTATTTGGGCTTATTTAGCTAAAGATAGATATTCATTGAAGATTTATGAAAAAATGTTGTAAAGGTAGTTTAAGATTTGTAAATTCAACATGTTTGAGGTTAGTGATAGTAATTTTGTTCAAATATTTACTGATTCTTTGAAAATTTAGGTTTATTTAAACATAGAAGCATAAATATCACTCATATTTGCAAGTTTGAAGGAATCTTTGAGCTAATTCAGTTAAAGATAGTCATTCTTTGGAAATAATTGTATGAATTTCTTGAAATTTTGTTTAACGTATAAATTTAGTCATTGTTCTTTACAAAGATAAGGTTTATATTTAATAGTTTGAATAGGATTCAAAGTTCAAAATCTAGAACTAGCAAGAACAAAAACTAGGTTAAGATCTGAGACAAGGCTACCTCTTCTGTCTTTTGAGATTCATAGGAAAGCAAGAATAGATAAAGATAAGTGCAAGGTTTCTAAATCTCAACCTACTTTACATGTTCATGGTACTCCTATGTTCAAACCTTATCAAGGTATAGTGTGGTTAAGTGTGTCTTATATCAATGTGTCTAGTTAGGTAGATGATCTACCTATAAATACTGAGAAGTTTTTTCCCTTTATCAGTCTTAAAAATGTGGTTACTACTAAGGAACATATCAAATTCTTCAAGGTTATTATGAGATTGTTAGATAGTGTTCATTGAGATGTTATTTGTATATTGTTTCCTTTTACTTTCAAAGATGCAGCATATGATTAGTTTCTCAACATTATTGAGAATTACATTACTAGTTAGAATGATATTAATAGTATTTTCATTGATCAATTAAAAAAGATCACCGGTCTTTGTATCCTTTATCAACAGTTCACTACGATGAAGAAATATTCAAGTGAAACCATTTGGGATTTTAATGATAGATTTTAGAAGATGTATAGTATAACAATAGCTTCTTATATACTTGATGAAGCTTTGGCTTTATAAATTTATAAGGATGCATTACATCCTATGATCCTTTGTTTTTGAAAAGATCTATTGGGGTCATAAAAACATTGGATTTAGCCTATGTTGAAGCTATGAAAATAAGTGATCAAATATAATGCATGTGTCAATTAGGATATGTTATTACTAATGCTAAACCTAATTTCCCCACATTAAATTTCATTCCAAATTCTAATCGAAATGTGTTTGCTTTAAATCAAACACCATTTTTTAGCCAATTACCTTTGATTCATGCACATTTTGTTCAAAAACCTAGGATTCTTAAATAACATTGTAAATGGTTCTCATCCATAAGATCAAAGAGCTATGGTGTCAAAAATAGGTAATAGTACTCGAGTGCACAATTTAGATGTACCTAATAATGAAAATGATTCTATATTCAAAATTGTTCAAAAACTAATCACTAATTTCCTTTAATTACAGAAATAAGTAGGTAACATTAGGGAAAATTCTAATAAGAATTATTCTTATTAGAGCTTCAACAGACCTACAAATAGGTTTTTTAATGGTAAAAATAACAAAAACAATAAGACATCATCATCTAAAAACACTACCAAAATAAACATATGTGATGTGGCTTTAACTTAATATTGTAGAGTTCATAACACTTCAAAGCATGGTTAATTGGATTGTAATGAATTCTTTAATGCTTTTGAATAATTTCAAGATGAGTTAGATATATTTTAAGGTGGAATTAAAAAATATAATGTTGAAATTATATTTGGTTCTTCAAAGACATCCAAGCTTTCTAACACAACTCTTATGGTGGAAACATTTGATTTTCCATTCCAAGATGAGAATGAGCTTGAGGATACTCCTTAAGAGATTCATGATTTTCAACAACATCTAAAGAAGTCTTATCATCTAAGGAATAAAGAGTAGAATCACCCATTGATAAGCTCAACTCCACTAAAAAAAATTGATTTTCTCTTAATCCTCAATCCAGAAACATGAAAGTGAAGTAATAATAGAAATGATGTTGATTCATCTAGTTCTTATAATAGGAGTGGATATAATATAGTTAAGTATATGGAAAATATTAAAGCTAATATCACTTTAAATGAGTTACTCAAATTACTGAACAAAGAGACTTTTTGGTTTAATCTTTAATCGGAAAGCCTAGTAAATCTTAAAAGGATGCAAATGAAAATGTAGTGATGTAGAAGAACAAAGTAGAGGTTCTACCTTTCTTACTAAAAAATGGAGTTTCTGGTAAAAACATGGCTAATTATTTATTATATTCAAGTGCCTCTACTAATATTATTCCATTAGGTATTATTGAAAAACTTGGTTTGAATTCAATTGAATTTGATAGAGTAGTTACATAATTAGACAAATCAAGAGTCAAAGTAATTGGTAAATTGATGAATGTTCATATGCAACTTGCTTCTTAGACCAAGATACAAAAAATTGTAGACATTCCAAATGCTTATGGGATGTTTCTTAGTAGTGATTAAACTAAGTGTTTGAATGGATACATGTTTATTAACTGCTCTCATATGTGGATGTCATGGAGAGGATTTCCCAATCAAATCATAATAGAGAGGGAATCAAAGATGAAACACATTATCACTAAATATAATGATATAAATTAAATGGTCAACATGGTCAATTCTGATTTAGGATTTTATACTCTTGATACTCGTAAGGTATGTAATTGTAAATCTTCTCATGCTATGCATAAATTATGGAAATTATATTTTGATGGTACTATATGTATGTTTGGACCTAGAGTAGGAATTATTTTAATCAATCCCATTGAGAAATAATTCAATTCTTATTATAAAATTCAGTTCCCATGCACCAATAATTTGGCAATGTATGAAGCACTAATTCTTGGGTTAGAATTTTATATCAAATATAAGGTCAAATAATTACTAGTGTATGGTGATTCACAACTCATAATTAATCAAGTTACAAGAAAATACCAATGCAAATTATCTTATATTAAGAAGTACAAGTTTAGAATTTGGTACTTGATAGAGTGTTTTGATGATTTTAGCATTATGTCAGTTCTTAGAGAAGAGAATAAGCTTGTTGATAAAATAGCTTCAGTTACAACCAGTTTAATGGCAAATAAAGATTATCAAATCTTGAACATTAAACTAGTCCCACCTCTCTCAGTTCCTACAATGTTAACCATATATAAGTATTTAGTTATGATCAATAGATCATAGATTTCCTGAAAAACTTAGGAGTATTTGATTCTCATATCATAGATTAGGTCAATGAAAATGCTTCTGATGATGACAAAACTGATGACAAAGTTGACAATAAGATAGTGCAATTGAATGAAAACAAAATTCTCAAATGTATGATTTCCTTAGAAATATTATTTTATAAAGACAAACTAGCTAAAACTATCAATATTCCCAAAGTGAGTGAAAAATATTATCATATAGTTGACATTGGAGTTTAAGTTCAACCATAATTAATGAACATTGGTACAACTTGTATAAACATACAGTCTAAGAAATCGAAAACATTGTTCACCAAGTACAAATATGTTATATCATGGTTCTATGAAGACTTAATGTCTTTGATCCTAGAGTCATAACCCATACCATACCATTAAAAAAAGCTTGTAAACCCTTCAGACAAAAGGAAAGACTAGTTAACCTTGTTTTAGAACCACTGATATATAAGGAAGTCAAGAATATATTAGATGCTAAAATAGTTTTTCCTATTAGATATTAAACCTAGGTGGCCAACTTGGTGTCATTCGGGAAGAAAAATTGAGAAATTAGATTATGTATTAACTTTGAAAATTTGAATAGGCCATCAGAAAACAACAATTATCCTTTGCATTCTCTTGATCAAGTCATTCAAATTTTTAGTGTTTCTAGTATGATGTCTTTATTAGATGGATTTTTATGTTATAATCAAGTACTTTTAAATAAGGAGGATGGAATGAAGACTGCATTCACAAGTATGGTATTTTAACTGACAAAAGGATGCTTTTTGTCTTATTAATGTAGGATCGACATTTTGAAAAGATATGGACCATGCCTTTTAAGGTGTCATAGGTAAATGCATAATCATTTATATGTATGATCTGATTGTGTTTTTAAAAATTATGGAAGACCACATTATGTATTTACGATAGGTTTTTGAACATTGTAGAAGGTATGAAATTTCCCTAAATCTTAAGAAGAGTATTTTAATGTTACTGAAGGGATATTACTAGAACATGTTATAACCAAGGATTGGATTTTTATATATCATGATATAATTAATTCTATATCCAAAATAAAACCCCCTAATCATAGAAAATAATTAACATCTTTCATTGGAAAAATCAACTTTGTGAGAAAGTTCATTTCTAGTTTCACAGAGATTGTGAAGCCACTAAATGACATGTTAAAGAAAGATGCCAAGGTCATATGGACTGAGTATGTAACAAAATAATTCATGAACATTAAAGAGGAAATAATATAAATAGTAGTCCTGATAAGTCTAGAATTCACCAAATATTTATATCTCTATTCTTTTTCTTTTGATTGCATTATATCCATTATTTTAACTCAAAAAATAGATAAATGTGATGATCCTATTGCATTTATGAACACTAATCTCAATAATTTTGAGTTAAAATATTATTTTATTGAAAAATAGAAAAAATCTTTAGTTAAGGTAGTTAATAAGTTTAGACACTATATTCTTACAAATAAAGTGCATGCAATATTACCAGATCCTACCACTAAGCTTATTTTAAGTCAATGTGACTTAGGGTAGAGAAGAGGTAATTGGATGTATATACTGCAAGAGTATGACCTTGAAATAATGACAACCAAATTAGTAAGATGTCATGGATTGATTCAAATTATTTTCAATATTAATCCTAAATTAAGTGTCATACATGTTGATTAACACCAATTTCAACCAAATGATCGATATGATGCAATTATTCATATTATAATCAATGGTTCTTATCTGAAAGGATTGAGTAGGGAGAAAAGAAGGACTTTGGGTCTCAAGGCACCACATTTATTGATAAAGGATAGGGTACTCTTTATAAATAATTATAAAGGTATATACTTGAGATGTGTTTCCAAAGAAGAAGCCATTGAGATATTGAATACTTTTCATGAAAAGTTTGGAAGTGGACACCCCTCTAGAAAGACAATAGCTTACAATATCCTGAGGTAGGGTATTATTGGCCTACAATATATAAGTATGCACATAAACATGTTAGATAATGTCATGAGTGTTAGACTTTTAACACTAAGGAACCAAAAGCAGCTATGCCATCGAAGCCTATTTTAGTTGACAAACCTTTTTCTCAATAGGGTCTAGATTTTGTATGGGTCATCAACCATAATTCTTTAGTTGGACACAAATATGGTCTCACTACTACTTATTATTGTACAAGCTGGATTGAATTAGTAACAACCAAATAATGTAGAACTAAAGATGTAATCAAGTTATTAGAAGAGAACATTTGAACAAGATATAGGATACTATTTTCATTAGTTTATGATAATAGATCATGCTTTATATCTATTGAAATTATTTAATTGCCCTATGATAAAAACACAATTCTTAAGTTTTCATCAAATCATTACCCTTAAGGTAATGGAGTTTTATATTCAACTAACAAGAACTTGATGAAAGCACTTAATAAGTTTACAGTGGGAAAACCAAGAACATGGCATAAATTGCTCAAATATGCTTTGTGGGAAGATAAAACTAGAGTGAACCAAACATTGAAATATTCACCATTCTTATTAGTAAATGGTCAAGAGAAAATATTTCCCATTACTCTCAAGCTACTAACCTATAAGTTCATGTAGGATTATATTTAAGAAGACCAAGAGTATGTTAATTCATGGTGGCTTGACATCATTCAATTGTAAGATGAGAGGGAAGAAGCATTTGCCAACTTTAATAGACATCAAACCATAGTCAAAATATGGTTTGACAAACATTCCAAGATTATGGTTTTTAGGCAAGGAGAACTTGTTCTCCTATAGGATAAGGCATCTAAACTAAAAGGAATGAATGATAAATTCAATATTTTGTGGATTGGTCCATATCAAATTGTTGAGACATTGAGAGAAAACACATTTAAGATCAAATATCTCGAGGGATAAGCGTCCACTTTAGCAACTAATGGGTAATACCTCAAGCACTACTTCTATATTGTTCCACTACAAGTCTTTATAGAGTAGCTTGTAAGACTAATTATATTTAGTGTATGTAGGCTTAAAATAGTTTCCTTTCATGTTCCTTGATTATAAATAGTGTTTTTACATATTTTTGGTTTTTGTTTATTTGTTTATTGTGTGTTTCTTTTCCTTTTATTTGTTCTCTGCTTTCAATAAGTCTCTTTCAAGATAATTTTCAAGCTCCAATACATGTAGATGCTCAAAAAGAACTTCTCAAATCAAGAATGCAGGTATGATTGTCAAATATTGGTTGATCATGGATTTTGGAAATTAGAGCTTGTGTTATAGTTTTGAGAAATTGGGAAAAGATAGACACCTAGGTTTATTGTTTCTTCAAATCTTAATCCTTGTTTTCATCTATGTTTGATTTTAATATGGATTACATATGTTGAGTGTATGTTTTAATTATTAAAACAAAGTCATTTTTTCACTTAAATAGTAATATTCCTTATGGTAATGTTAATAATTAATGATGATTGCCTAAAAATCAAACATTTGATAAAATCATAAAACTTATCTAATTATGGTTCTCAACTTTTGTTGAAAGGTAAATATACTTGATAAATACAAAAAATTGGAGCCTTATTGAAAATTTGAAAGCATTCTAAGTAAATATGATTCTGGTAACCTCCACCAAGGCTAGAGATGCCTAGCTGGCAGTGGAGCAAGGCCTTAAGTGGAGCCAAATGTATCTTTGTCAGGGTTGTCAATGTATAGCTAATAGCAAATCAATGTCCAAGCCTTCCCTTTTCATAAGTTATGATTTATAATTAATATGTAAATATTCTATAAGTCAATTTTAATAATTAAGATCATGAAATCTAGAATTTGTTCTCTAAATTCCATGGGAATTAGTGAATGAATCAAAGCACACACACAAGCTGACTAAGTTTTGATATTTGAGCATAATTCTACATTTGAAAGACTTTTCTTAATCATGAACTAATCTTAATGATGTTATTTCATCATGTGGAATGAATGATCTAGTTATTAGTTTAAATTAAGAGTATCTGATTTATAATATTTTGTAATGTTTCCCTCAGAAGTCAGCATTTATTGAGGTCAAAATACCTCCATTTTTGAAAAATGAGGATCCTTGTTCAAATTTTGAAAATTTGTGATATAAATAGAACATATCACTTGATCATAGTGCATTATTTTAACAACATTTTTCTCATCATTTTTACGCTAGCATGTTATCACAGAAACTTCATTTGAATTTATCAAGTTGCTAATGTGTTACTCTTACGCTTTTATGTTGTAGGTTTAATGGAGTCCCATTTAGATGATCAATGTTTAGGACTTTATGTTTTAATGCTAATTTGACCCTTTTATTGACCTTTGACATTTGGTCAATTAATTGAATCACTACTTAAACCATGTTAAAAAACCTTGGTCTAAATATTTTATCCTGAGTCCCTTTTAAAATATATTCAAATTTATGTGGCATCAAATTTATGTAAGAACACTTTGTTATACTTTAAACCCAGTTTAAATTTTATCCTAAGTTATTTATATTCTTGAGCCCTTAGTCTATTTAATTGCTTGTAGGAATGAATTAATGCAAAAATACCAAGTGCCAAGATCTTAGGATCTTGAATAAAATATCGAAAGTCTACATACAAAGATGGAGTCAATAAGTAGAGCCGAAGGATTGATGGTTTAGGTTTAATAATGCAAATAAGATATAATGATGAATGAGAAGTCAATATGTCAAAGGGTTATAAAATAAAGTGATAGAGTGTCAAGTGTCATGGTAAAGTATATAGATCAAATATCTAATGGTGAGTGAAGGTCAACAAGTCAAGGATACCGAGGTGGAATGTAAAAGTGATAAGCATCACAATCTCTTAGCGATCACGGAAATTAATGTCCTATTTTTGACCTTATGTATGAAGATGGATATCTATGGTCCATACTTGACCATGCAATCAATGGATCTATGGTGTGAGTTCAATCCCATAGATTGTAGATCAATGGCCCACATTTGCTCATACATTCAAGGTAAATGGTGTTGGTGGAGTTAGCAATTGAAAGAGCCCAAATAGAATGAGATTCTATAATGTATCATGAGATAATTAAAGTGATGAATACTATTCACAACTACATAGAGAGCCAATGGAGCTATATAGTGGTAAAATCTCGAAATACTGAGAGAAAGGTGAGCAGCCCATGATAAAGTCAAGGCTAGGAAGTCTTCTTAAGAGATCAATGGTACAAATTGATAAAGCTTAAAAAATTGTATAATGAAATGACACATGTCTAAAAGTCACAAATAGTCATATTTTAAATAAATGAGTGATGTGACATGGTAATGAAAAATAAGCAAGATATGTCAAATTATAGATCTTGTGGACCTGAGCATGTAGAAGGTATAAATATGAAATCCAAATACTATCTATGTCATGAAAGCTCCTTGTTAGAACTTGTTTATCACCATTAAAACCTTGCATACACCTCTATAATTCCTAAAGCATATTGATTTCATTAATTTGTCTCTGAATTCACTAGTTTAAACTGAGAAGAGTTGTATTATCATCTTCAATTGGATAATTCAATTAGAATTCTAACAATGGTGACACATTAGCATGTTTTAAAATAAGAGATTGAGATATATATATTTCATCATATTCTAAGCATAGAGTGTTTAAGGATGCAAAATTTGAAGTTGATTCATTGAACATAAGAGATAACAATTGTTCTAAACTATTTTGGACAATTCAGAATGAACCAATTATCACCAGAGAAGAAATGAAGATCCTCCCAGTAAAGAGACTATATGATATATTGTTTCCATTCAAATGACTAGACTACACTTGCTACAATAAAACTAGAGGTACTTCATTTCACTAATGTTCTTGGTCTTATTTTCAAAGTAGATAGGATAAATAAGGGCATGTTATTTAATGAACATAATTAGATGAATATTACTTACATATCCCCAATGGCATTTAAATATTACTACAAGTTCCCAAAACCCCAAATTGATGTAACCTTAATTAATTCATGGGAAAAACAACACAACATGATGGCCACCTTAGCCATGTGGTTAGAATTTTGTATCCAAATTGTTATGGACCCTACAAAGAACATACTAGCGAATCAGTTTAGACATAGAATTAGGATGGTGATGACCATGCTTAACAAGTTATATGGATATGTAACTATAACATATATGGATCTAATATGGGTGCCCATGGTCTATTTCATAATTTTAAAGGTGATAGTTTCCCCATTAGGTGAGATAATTAGCATTTCCTTGAGCAAACAAGTATATGCAATCAAGAACAAGAAAAGGAATGAGTTTTATATGATGTCATATCTCTTAGGTGCCATGTGTACAACTGAAAATATCCCCAATTAGAGAGAATGGTCTCCAAGTGGAACCTAGAATATTTCTTAACCCTATTCCAAGTTACATATGTATAAGTATAGAGTCCACATTCAATTCATATATGATTGTGTTTACCCAACATTGAGTGAAGCTATGACTAGAATTCCAATTATGAGAATTCATGTATTGGTCAAAAAATATGTTTAAGCCATGTGGGATAGATGGTTATACCTTGACTATATCATTATCTTAGGTGAAGGAACTCAACATGATCTTCTCAAGATACCCAACCATGTAAATGATAAGCTAGTATAACAAGAGGTGGCTTTTCAGTTATTGAATGGGATTGATGGGATGTGTAAAACTAAAAGAAAGGGACATTTGCATAGTTTCCCTTTGATAATTGTTAAGACTACCTTATGATAGTGGGATCACATTGAGGCTACCTCAAGACATAGGTTATCTTTTAACTTGTAGATGGATGATTTTAGACCATGAGACCCTTATGGAAGTTAAAAGAGCATTTGAGGCTCAAGGGTATATTGAATGTGGCATATGAACATGAGCCTAGTGCATTTTATCTCATATACACCAAGGCATCCTCGTAATTCAAAGTGACTATGATACTAAAGGAGAATAATGTTAGACATGAGTATAGATTATCTAGTAATAAAAAGTTAGATGATAGATGGTAGTTAGGCCCAATATAGTATCATTTGATAAGTGATGAATCTTCTAGACTTCTATCAACTAGTATAGAAGTAGAGACACAAATAGAGCATGCACTTAAGGAGAAAATTCCATATGATATTTCTTATAGTTTATCAACTGATGAATCTCCCAACGTAGTAGAGCAAGAATCACATTATGAATAGGTTCATATGATAGACCTAGACCCTAATGAGTCTACTGAGCATGCATTGAATATTCTATCCATGGTTTATTATATAAATTTAGATATATGAGAGGTAAAGGTTGAGGAAGGTAAGGAGAAAAAATGGAAAAGAAATGGAATTATACATGGTGATTTTTAATCCTCATAAACTAAGAGTTGGGACTACTTTTGTTTCAAAGACTAAGAGACCTAAAGTGACTATCACTACTCCTTTTAATGAAGTTAATTTTTTTAGTGATGAAAAACTTATTGTATGGACTACCATTTCCAAAGAGGTTCATTTAAAAACCAAGGATATAAATTCTTCCTATTATCCATCATACTTGGGCTATGATTAAAGATACCAACATCCCTCTACAACAAGAATCAAAACCCTAGATGATTACTCTACAAAAAAAGAGCCAAGGAGATTGGATACTCATAGTCATTCAACATTGTCATAAGTAGATGTCCCAATTCCACATGTGAGCCAATATTTATTTGGGGTCAATTTTAATCCATGTGCCATTAGTTTGTAAAGGGTGATTGATAAAAAGGTCACGCAACATGGTGAATAAGTTACATATCAAAGGGTGGAACGTTTGACTAATTTGATGTGAAAGCAAGTACAAATACCTAGTTAAGATGTAATATTTGAAGAAGATGTCTTAGAATTGGCCCAAGCACAGTCATAATAGTCACAAGCTATTATCAAAAATATAAATTAATAAAAGAAGAACCTAGAAGAATAGTCTATTCTATCCATTCTAAGGTATATGATCAATGATTTTGAGGCAACCATATATGGAATATTTACATCTTTTAAATTTATAAGGTTATGAAGGATATGATGAAAAATAGGATAGTTCAGCTATGAACCAAGTAAACCTATGGTAAATTTCATACAATAAGGTGAAGGAGATGATTAATATATTGATAATATACCAAATTCCATTGTTTAGGATAGTTACACTAGCCAATTTGAATATGGCTTTGGTTATATTAATGAATAAGATCAAGGGTTTGAACAAATAGTCCAAGACCTTGGAAGATATTTCAAAGGATTTCAACCAATTGGAGAACTAGATAAGGCATATATTAGGTAGCCTAATCAAATAACCAACTAATCATAGTGTCATTGGCTTTATAATAGATAAAGAATTCAGGAATAGAGCTACTCAGTTCATGCAGGAGGTGAAGAGTCAAAGCTAGGACAAAATAGGGGCAGACAACAAAAGGATATTGGATATGATCCTATTTGTAGAGGAGAAGATTAGTGATGCTACAAGCATCAAGGAAGATTTGGAAAAGATCAGTAGGAACTTCAATGGCTTACTAGATCAAGAGGAGGAACTATTCATGCATCCCATAATCAATTCTAGACTAATTGATGAATAACATATCAAGGCAGTGAAGATCTTGGAGAAAAGACAAAAGACTGCCATAATATGTTTTTCAATTTGTTAACTTGAACATATTATTTTTATAAATAAACATTAATATAATTTGAAAATAGAATATTAAATTTTGTAAAACTATGTGCATATTGTAAAGTGCATTGCATATAGGTTAGTCAATTTTTAAAGTGTCTAGTTCTAAAATGTTGTAGAAGGACAACTATCCTTAACACTTATATGATTTTGATTTTTTATGACTGACTGACATACCTCCTTAGTATTCTATAAAAGAGGTATCATCATTTTTAAATAGGAGGGAGTTTTTTAGCAAGACTATTATGTAATTGTGCAACAATTAATACAAGTAAGGAATTAAATAAAGATTATCCAACATTTATTTGTATGATTATTATTATGGCTACTTCTTCAACCATCTAGTTTGATGTTTACATTTGAATGGTTTTTATGGATTTTAGATATACATATTTGAATTTAGAGTTATCAGTGATTATGCTAGGTTGATTGAAATATATTAGATTCTCTTCATTTTTCATGCTTTTTTGAAGATGTACAAATGCAATTTTCTTAAAAAGTAAATCATTAATTTGAATCTCGTTTCTTATTTGCATTGTTTCACCCCTCCTTAGACATTTAACTTCTATATGATAGGATTTGTGCCTTTGAAATTTCATGTAATCTATTAGTTTGAGTTCATGTTTGGATGAAATTTAAGATTTTCCATAATGTTTCGACTTAAGATTAGAACACCTTCTTTCTATATTACCCTTCCTTTTGCTCTTTTTTATTTATCAATTCACTATAGTTTAGATTTCATTATAAATATACATGATAGTTTAGACTTTAGATCTTATATTTTGATCATAGTTCACCATATTATGTTTATATTATCTTCATATTCACAAAAAAATCTTTAAGACCAAGATTACTACAAATAACCTGTTATATTATCACTTTTTGAAATAATTAGATTGTTTTACTACTATGGCACCAAAGACATCAGGAATATCACAACTAGCTTCTCATGTAATGGATATTTTGAATACATCAAAGAGAAGTATTTCTTAACACTTTATAAACCCTGTGATACATTTTTAGGCATAAATGTTATCCTCAGAGTATTCATCCCACTAGACCATGCACTCTAACATCTCTCTATTAGATAAACATAGTTTGTGATTACCAATTACCTTAATTAGTTATATTATGACCACCTTGGGATCCAAAACCTATAAAACATTCCAATCCAACATATATTTATGGTAAAATCAATAGTTCTTAAGATAAAAAAGATGGAAGACATCATGTAATACAATTAGGGATGGTGACAATGCAATATTATATGATATAGGATTGACCACTTCTAACACTTCAGAGGGTCCCACATAGATTGGTAAATTTTTGTTTCCCTCTCAAATTTAATTAATTTTTTCTATGGATGAACCTACAAGAACACTTTATCACCTATTCTAAAGTGCCTATATGTCCTCTTTAGATATTCATAACTCTTCTAACTATCACTGGCTTTGGCCAATATCTACTTGATAAATCTCACTTGGTTTTCCATTTCAAAAATCACCTTAGGTTCAAAGGCTATCTTATCCTCTAACTTGTCTTAGCTAATTGGTGTCTTATAACATCTCCTAAATAGTGCCTCGAATGATGCCATTTTTCAAAGCTGATTGGTATGAGTTTTTATATACAAACTCAACCAATGGAAGATAATATCACCACTTGCATTATTAATCAATGCAATACATACAAATAAAATCTTATAACACTTAATTAACTCTCTCAGTCTATCCATCAGTATCTTTATGATATGTTGTGTTAAAATTTATTTGTGTACCTAAAGATAAATTCAAAGTTACCCAAAATCTAGAAATCTTCTTCAGATTAGCATCCAAAATGATTTTCTATGTAAATCCATGAAACTTATACACTTCCTTTAAAAACCACTTCGTAAGGGTAGGTACATCATATGTCAAATTGCCTGGTAGAAAATAAGCTACCTTAGTTTTTCAAAAAATAGAAATATCATATTATTTATACTCCATGACATCGGTATACCTTGGAAAAAACCCATACTAAGCACCTACCACTTCCCTTCTGATATATCAATAAAATATAACAATACATCTATATGCACATGCTCATCTTTCAATTGTTGACATTCAAGATAATGTGACACATAGTCTGCTACATCTTTCTTTATCCCCTTCCAAAAATATTGTGGTCTAAGTTATACCCTGAGCTTGGTTACGCCTATATTTCATGAATATGGGTCATTATGTAGTTATTTTAGCACTATGATCCACATATTGTACCTATCTAGTACATACATCCTTATATTGTAAGCCAACAAACCATCAATATCTAATCTGAATCTTTTATATTGAGAATTATGAGCTTTCTTAGACAATAATTTTTTAACCTGATCATAAAGTTAATCTCCTAAAGAGAATTCAATCACTTGATCCCTAAAATTACCCCTAACAGTAACTATAGATTATATGTACCTTTTACGACATAAGGCATCAACTACAATATTTTCCTTACCTTTGATATAGTTGATGTCAAAATCGTAATATGAAAAAGAACTTAGGAAAGTATCTCTATTGAGTATTCAAATTTGGTTGGGGCAAGATGTAATTGTGTCATAAGTTATTCATCTTTCCTCAAATGGTTTTCCCAACAAGTAATGGATTCACACTTGCAAAGCATACATAATCAGTATGAGTTATAGGTCATGAGGTCCATAGTTCACCTCATAAGGCTTAATCTTCCTCAATTCATAAGATACTATTGTATTTTCCTCCATAGATAATCCTCTTAGTCCATCCCCTAATGCATCTGTGGTCATTGAAAATTGACCATGAAGTCAAGAAATCTTAAGACTAGTGTAGATGTAAGCCTTTTTTCAACTCTTAAAAACCTACATCACTTCTCTATCTAGAAAAAACATCGGATCTTATGATGCAATGTAGTAATTAGATTATATATCTTTAAAAATTTTAGAATGAACTTCCTGTAATACGTGTTAAGCCCATAAAACTTATAATCTTCTACACGTTATTTTGTGATGACCATTCCATAATAGATCTTATCTTTCTTGAATCTACTAAGATACCATCTACCAAGATAATATGTGTAAAATATTACTATTTCTCCTAGAAGAATGTGCACTTAGACAACGTATCATATAGTACGTGCTTCTATAACTGCAATATAACCTTTTCTAGATCTTGAAGGTTTTCCTCTTCTTTCTTTGAGAATATTAGAATGTCATCCAAAAAAACCAAAATAAACTGATTAATATAATATTTGAATACATTTTTCATTAGATTTATGAATGTTTTTGGATTATTAGTTAGCCTAAATGGTAACATTGTGAACTTATAGTACTCATACCAACTTCTAAACATTGTCTTTTGAATATCCTCTTTGTGTATCCTCAACTGAAGGTATCACACTATATAATCAATCTTTAAAAAAATTGTTACTCATTATATTTGATTAAAATTTTCATTTATTCAAGGTAGAGGATACCTTTTTTTGATAGTTTCCTTGCTCAACATTATATAGTCAATACAAATTCAAAGGGTACCATCCTTCTTCTTGATAAAGACAACTGGTGCACCCCATGGTGACACATTTATCCTAATCAACCCTTTTACCAATAATTCATGATGTTGAGCCTTAAATTTAACCAAATCAATGGCTTTCATCCTATATGGTACCTTATACTATGGTTTTAAACCAAGTATGCTTTTGATAAAAGATCAAACTCATGTTTTTGATCCATTCTTAGTAACTCTTCTAAAACCACATCATGAAAATATCTAAGAAATGAATAACCTTTGATAGATGGTTCCTTATAATACTCCATTTAATTTATCTTGATGATAAATTCTTGGAATCCTTTTCCTTTGGATATCTTGAGTTCCATTTCATAAATATTCCTAATCCTCAACTCTTTGTTCTCACCCTATATTTGTGTCTGATTTCTAAAATCATCTAGACACTTAACCTTCTCTAGGTAGAGTCAACCAAAGATTTATGTTTTTCAATATATTTGAATCCTAATATCACATCATATGACCCTAGTAATGATATATACAAATCAATACCTATTATTAATTTAGGCAAACTAATCTCTACTTCAAATAAACACTTGCCAACCATGACTTTTGAGTCATTCCCATACTATACTAAACATGCATTTTCCATTACTCTAGATCTTATAGTTAACTTAATAAGAATTATATGAGATATAAAACATATTGTGGCTCTTTTATATATTAAAATGGAAATTGGATGATCAAACAAAGTACTTGATAAATCTATTGGTAATCCCAAAAATTTAGCTTATCGATTGTCAACTATTGCATGAATCCATTGATAATAACTACACTACTTAGGATTAGGACCCTTTCCCTTTGACCTATATTGAGATTAATCATGAGAATAATGGTCATCTCCATAAATTAAATAACATCTTGGTGGTCCTTTCCTATCATTCTACTAGTTTTCCCTGAAACCTTCTTTGGAGCCATTACCCTATTTCTTGTTGCTTGAACCATTGTTATACTTGGCATTATACATTTGGAACTATTTATTATGATGTTCACTCCTCTATTTAAAATTTTTATTTTTTAAGGTTGACGTAGAATTCACAAACATTTTATTGAATTTGTCCCTAACTAAGAAAGAGTCTTCAACTTATATTTCTATGTGAGTACCTTCACAAAGACATGGTCCATGGTAGAAGCTCCATAAACATCCAAATATCCACAAATATAGGGTTTCAATCCCATGATGAACACTCTAATCTTGAACCTCTCATCTCCCTAATATTTAGGTACATACTTTTAAATTATGGTGAACCATTTCTAGTAATCATTCACTGATAAATATCCCTGATTTGGATTATTGAAATTTGTGAGATTTTGATCAAAATAAAGTTTTGGGAGCCATTATGACCTAAATAATACCATAAATTAATCCCAAGAAGTGGTGGTTATGTTATGATTCATTTCTAAATATTGGTTGGCCCACCATGTAGATGCCTCAGTAGCCAATTGGTATTCTCTCCATATTACCTTGTCGACCTCAGGGTAGTTTTGAGTTTATGAATATTTATCCATCTCAATTAGTCATGCCTCAACTGCATCAAATAGAATATTCCCATTGAACTTATTTAGTTTCACCTTAATCATGTCTCTAACGAACTCCATAACTACCTGAGCTCTATTGTATTGAGCATTTTAATGTTTAATGGGATGCTCTTCCAGTACATCCTACTATTCTTCCTCTTTATATCCTCAAACTATCTATTCTAGAGCTATAATTTTATCCCCACTCTCATTCATGGCTATGATAATATGATACATCTTTCTTGACTACTCAATGACAAATCAACTGGGATCAAATAGAGGGTTACTATCATTGACATTTGATGTACCCTCACCAAATTCTCTAGTTTTAACCATCCTTCTTTCTGTCAATATTAAAATATGAAAATATTAGTGGACTCATTATGTCCTAACAATTGAGAATCATTTAAGCCATTTTCCATTCCAACCATAGACCAATGATCCCCATACTAATCTTATCAGGAAATAACCCTCCCTTCAAGTATGGGTAGGTAGTGACAATGTGGCAATTTAAAGAGACAAGCTAGTACCCATGTGTTGTATATTATGTAAAACTAAACATGTGGTGTATCACAGAAAACTCATTTTATTGTAAGATATTTTAGAAACATGTAAATCATACTCATAAAATAATAATGTCTCACTAAACATTAGATTGGATAAAGTTTTGAAATAATAAATAATAGTGATTGATAAATCTATCAAAATTCATACACATAATTTGATCTAATTTCCTTTATTTGGCATTGTGATAATAGTAAGCTAGTTAATTTCATCTCACTACTTACTTAGTATCAACAATATGAGATTAGTTAACATAATATAACACAAATATTCATACAATTTACATCTTACTAGAAATCATATCACAACATGATAATAATAGGAGTAATAAAAAATAATACATTTATTCCATAAAACATATGAATGAATCTCACATTATTATTTATCTCATACTAAAAATAATGACTACATTGTTTACCACCAGGTAAAATACACCTTTAACTACAGATTTCTAATTTCCATAATTAGTTTTCAAACATAATACATCATATGATAACCCATATTATCATAATCTAGTTTTTTTAAAGCATAGATACCAATTACTATAGTTGATCCAAATTAATTAGTCATAAATTAATGAAAACATAAGCTTCTATTTTAGCAAGAATATATAACAAAGTAAGTCTCAATTCACATGAAACATAGAATACACCACTATATCTTTTATTATGTTCATAATGGGTTAAATGCACACATTCATAAGATTCTATTATACATAATTCTATAATATAATTTATAACCAATCACAAAACTATTGTTAGAAAAACACACCCCTACAATCAATTATGAGCTATTAGACACAAGTATACCTATGTTATTTTTAAGAATAACATTAATAATTAATAAATATGTAGATTAATATAGTTTTATATCTATATAATAGGTTTTCTACAATAAGCAACATATAATAAGTGATATCAATAATATCATAAGACTCATCCCATGATACTAAAAGACTGAATTCAGTTATGTATGCCCTCACACCTCTTTAAAATGCTAAATTAGGATTTAAAATACTATAACTACAAATAGATGCCTAAAATATTTTCCATTCCATTAAGGTTTCTGAATAATTCTTTGCTAGAATAGATCATTTATCAATTTAACATTGGAATAATAATAAACAAACTATCTAGATCAAGTTGATCATATGTATATGCTTCCCTGATAAACTTTATCATTTGACTATGAATACCTCATTCATAGATCTTAAATCTGGTTAAGCCTACTAATCTACATCTTGTTATAAGATCAATTTCATTCATCTACATTATATTAAACCTCATTCTTATTATATATTTACTCATGTACACATCCAAAATTATATTTATGAACTTAATAAAATTTCCTTTGTTTAATATTATCCAAAATATTACTCATAACAATTAGTTTTTAAAGACTTTAAAACATACAAATCTTGCTATTTAAATGTGACCCTTTTTAACTTGACTTAGTACACTATAATATGTGATTTAACTTCCTAGTTATTAATTTCATTCACCCTAATGTGTTATATCATTACGACATAACTATAAATCAATTCAGTTTTTAAAACAATTCCCCAAACTCAATGAAGTGATTCATCTTATAAATTTGTTTCCCCAAAATGTTATAAAGCACTTTAGCTTAAAGTCAGTTCCTTACACATTATAAGTTGACTTGCTAATATATAGTTGTCCATATGTCAAGCCATATATATAAGTTAAACAAGGCATGTTTATTTATATATATGCTTTTTATGGAGGTGTGTTATACCTCATGTATATTTTTTTTCTCTCATATGCTCTTTAGACCTATATACTTCATATTCCAATAGTCATATATCTATGAGTCGACTAGTTAAATATGTTCAATTAAATTCTTACACAAGGAGTTAAATATATTCATATGGATTTGTGTTTGTAAATAAGACAAACATGAATATATACATGCTTATTATTTTGTATAAAGCAATGATTTGGTTTATAGTTATAACACCTCTATAATAAATAAATAATTTTAGATTTTTATTCACTATTTTGATGCAAGTTTCTCTCTTTTATATTTTCTAAGTTTGAATCATTGTGGCCATGTTTTAATATGATGTGTGACCATTAAATATAATCTTCCCAAAGTGCTACATCACAGAGTTGAATATCATTATATTTTGTCATCCAGTCTATATACTTAGGTTCACTAATTTGTAGCTAAATTATCAATATATAGACAAAATAAAGTAAATAGTTTGCTTAAAATACAATAAAATATTATGTTTCCAAAATTTATTTTGAAATATGTAACGACTAATCAATTAAGTTCACTGGTTAAAGTTTATAGAATATCCTTGTAAGTCTCTACCCACTAACGTTTATGCATATTATAATTTCATTTTCTATAAATTTCTAAGCAATACTACAGTTGCTATATATGTAAATAGAGGGTGATAGTTTGTTCTATATAGGTTGTAATCATAAATCATGTTATATTAAATTCAATATTAATTATCACACATTTCCTAAAGAAGAGCATTAATTATCTGGTCAACATATATATACACAGTTTTATATTTTTTATAACACATTTCTTCAAAACAAATGCATTCCACTGTATGTAAAATTTTAGAGAATACGTAATCATTTACCTACCTATGTACTACCTTCCATTTTTTCAATTTGGTACCTACATTATGTTACCTTTCTCCTTCTCCTGATTCTATGTATATGTGTCTCCCTTGTTTTATTTTATATTTTCTTTCTTATTCTCTATGAAAAGGGTGAAGTCTTCTTTTTTACATTTTTTTTTCTCCTTTTTGATTTTGTTTTCATTTTTTTTGTTATTATTTTATGTATTTATTTCTTTTAGTTTTTATTAAATTTAGATAATTCCCTTTTCATTTATTTATTTATTGTTTTTTGTTTTCTTCTTTTTATTTTTTATTTTTCCTCTAAAATGAAAAATGAAAAATTTTATTTATTTTAACAAAAAATCAATAAACTCACTAATTTAATTAGCATCTCCAAATTTCCTAACAATTTAATGATAAATTATTAAATCACTAACCAAGATTTAATTTAACTATGAAAATCATATTTCTACTAGCATTTAATGATCACATATGCTAATTACACAAAATGAGTTCCATTAAACCATTGAAATTATTCAAGAAAATCATCAAAAAACAACTATCTAATGCAAGTCAAAATAAACACACTATACTAACCATTTTATTTCGAATTCTAATATTTTCTACCTAATGTGGTGTGTGTATGGTTCTAGCTAGATTCTCTATGATCATCTAACATCAAAATCTATGCCACCCTCTTTGATGATGTTCTCCCTCTGTGATGCTCTGAAAGATGACTTCTCCTATGTCAACCTCACAACAAGCAGGTAGTTAGATCATAACACCGTGATATACATATATCACAAAATGTAATTGAAATAACTAAACAACATTCTCATAAGGTAAACAAATACACTACATCTAACTAATATCAATGTAAACATGCAACCTAAGCAATGTCCTATTGTCCCATAACAACACATATCTTCAAGCTTCATTATAAATAACCAAAATTAAATGTGTCAACTATAAATATCCATAAAAATTCAAATAGTTTTCTTAGCAAAGAATCATGATGTAACAACCTTGAAGTCAAAACTATTTATAATATGCCGCCAGATAGGTGAATGTATCAAATGAAGAAACTATGTATTTATGTATATGCCCCTAGTAGGTAGATTGTAGCAAATTATGATATATGTGGTGGACCTAGGTCCTATAAGTATTTGTAAACACTTAAAAATAATAATTGATGCATATATGTTTGATAAACTTGACTGAAATAACATGGATAACATATTTAGTAACTATCAATTATAATAAATGTAAACATGAAAATGCATAAATCTATAATTTATGTTTTTTGAGTAAATATTTTAATGCTTTTTATATTAGACAAATTATATTATTTTTGTGTTTTCTAACTATAAGTTATATATAAATAACATAGAAAGTAAAATATATACATGTAATATTAGAAAATGAAAGACATTTACAAGTAAGGGGCGATAATACTAACCAACGAATCTTACGAGAGACCCACCCTCAATGGATCCTATGTTAAAAATAGGAATGGTGACCTCTCTTGTAATGTGATAAATAAATTCTAGCTGAATTGAGTTGTAGTTTGAATATGAATATTATTAATTTTTTCTATTATGGAAATCATAACAACCTAGACTCTTATACTCATCATTATCATCTTTATTTTGAACGAATGGAATGCTATTGTCAACTTCTATTATATCTAGATTAAAATAAAGAATTTATTCATATTATGGAATTGAACTTTGTGAATTGTGCTTTGTAATATTTTTTTATGACTATTCCCTTTGAGACTATGGTCACTGTAGGCATATGTTTGTTTGAATGTTATTTTACTAGAATGCCTCTTTTGAGAATGCTTTTTTGTCTTAGCATGATTTTGACATTACAACTTACTTTCTTTCTCTTTTAGTAACATTTCTTATGTATCTATATATTTTTCCATGATAAACTATATTTTAGAATGATTTCCTTTATGATGTTCAATAAATCATAAATCTTGTTGACCAATATTATAAAATAATAGAGTAAGAGTAATTCTACCTTAGGCATGTTCACACATCCCTAGACCTTGATACTGAAACCATTGTAGATATGTTTGACCAAACCCATATAATTTGAAAGTGGGAATTCATTTTTGAGAGGTATATTTGTATCCTTTATTTGCTTTACATATGTTTGTTGTATTGTTTCTTGTTCTAATTTGACTTTGTGAACCTTTTTTTGTTCTAAGTTATGCTTTGGCAACCAATTTTGTACTATTTTTAAATTTGAAGCCTTTTTAGTATGTTCATGTATCATTATGGATTGGTTAATTAATTTATATTATATAGGTTCCTCAATAGAAATGATGTGTTTTATATGATTTTTTAATTATAAAGATGATTCTATGTGATGACCATGCATTATATGTTAGGCTTAACAACATCTAAATCTCGTTACTAGATGTAGAGGAGGTGGATTGATCAACAGAGTTTTAATCAATTGCCTTAAAATATCACTTAGTATTCTATTTGATATTTAAATACTTTTTGAATCACCAATTACAGAATAACTTTGTTGTGATTTCTTGTTTTCATATGTAACATTACATTCCACAAATTGACTAGATGAAGACGTATATACAATATTGACACTAGTGTGCCCTAAAGGAAATTGTTTTGTAATCTAGTTTTCTAGTCCTATACTATTTTCATGTAATATCTGATTTTTACTTTTTAATTCTATAATTATCTTACTCATTAAAAATTTGATCATATATAATCTGACAAGTATAAACCCAGATGCTTCTAATTGAACATGTAGGACATACCCTATAGAGAGGATTTATAAGGAGAGGTTTTTAGGGATGTATATGATGAGTATAGACTTTTGAAATAGTCGTATAGCTTACCTCAGCTTGCGTTGGAGTGATAATATGGATCTAGCTAGATGGAAAATACCTATTGCCCTATGAGATATGAGGAGGAGAAAAAGATGGTTATTTATTCATGAAATTTGGAAATGAAACTTAAGAGATGGTTTCTTGGGTATAATATATTATGTCTAAAAACACTAACACATTTTTTAAAAATAAGACTAAAAGGATAAAACCCTAATAACATATAGCTCTAGGATTTGGATATTATTAAGAGTAATATGGGTTCACCAAATGAATTAACTTTTTAGGCTTATTCAGTGTAAGCTTTAGGTTGTTCAAGGGTCTATGTAAAATAAATGAAGGTATAAAATTTGTAGTAAATATATGAACTAAGTTATGAAATAACTGAGCTAAAGTAATATTTCTAACATAGTAATGAAGGAGATAAGTGAATACATAATTGGATATTGACTAAGATGAAGGATATAAAGGCTTAAATATGGTAAATGATATTTTATAAATGTCACAAATAGGATCTAGGTGTAAAAAACCCTCTCAGACAATTGTGTGCTACCCTAGACAATAGAATTATGGGATTAATGCCTCCTTGTTGCACTGTTATGCTCTATGTAGGAATTGCTCCAAGCTTATGGAAGCATCAATGTCTAAGTTGGCCAAGCCTATTCTTGTGTAAACAAATCATAAAGAACTATTTTTAACTTATGATTATTTTTCATGAAAAGTTTAGGCCTCCATGTGATTCGGGAATTTATCTTGGCATAACTAGAAAACATGTGGTGTTAATTAGGTATGCTAGACATCTTCAACATCCTACTATGATGAGATTTGCTTACATTATGGTATTAAGAGGAGGTATTCCAACCAATATATTTATCCATACATAAATGAGAATGTACGTGTAAGTGAAGCTAGTATGCGTTTATTTTTAAGTGCTTTGAGTGATGCTTGAGATTGGAAATCTATGTTTTTTGAGCTTAAGAAAGATATATATGATTTAACATTAAAAAAAGGTATAATAAAGATTGATAAACTTGTTTTTGTTTGAGATCATTTGTGTATTTGAATATAATTTTCATCTAGAGTATAAAGGGATAAAAATCATGTATATATATATATATATATATATATATTGATTTGGTGCTTATGGGTAGCTTGAAATATGTTTAGGTTTATCTTATGTGCTATAGGAATTGAAAAGATTCCATTAGATCTTAAAAGTGGGAAAAGGATAATATCACCTAAGTAGGATAATAATTTTGTGGCATTATTTTCCATTTATTGCACTAGTGTCTGTTAATGTCAACATACCCTCATTTTTAAAAAAAGGGGACCCTTGTCTTAAATTGTGAAAAATTGTACCCTAAATTTGAAAATTCATCTTATTAGATTACCACTAGAGTGTTTTTATTTATATTTGAAGATAATATACACAATGGTATAGTTGTCTTATTTGTTCATAAATATGATTTAATTTTGACTCATGTTGCTAACATTTGATCTTTAGGTTTTAGGTCACAATTCCAATGGAGTCCATTTAAAATGAATAGTTTCTGGTTTTTATTATTTAATAATGATTTGATATTTTACTAGCCTTTGGTCTATTGAAATTCAATTGAATTCATGTTCAATTAGATTGAAACCCTAACTATAATTACCCTACTTCATGCCCTCTGAATTGAATTCAAATTTAGTAAGATATTTTTAAAAAAAATTTCATAGAAACACTTTAATTTGATTTAGTTTTATTTTATCTTAAGGTCCTGGTCATGTTTATTAACATGCCCAAAACCTTAGTATAAAATCTTCATCCTATGTTCTTCATGACCCAAACCCCCTTTGCTCCATTTTCTCTTAGAATTGTCTAAGTAAATATGGGGTCCATTTTATTATACCATAGACTTAGTTCTAGTTTTATTCTAAGGTTTAGTCATGTTTATTAACATGATCAAACCTTAGTCTAAAATTATTTCATTAGGTCCCTTTATTTTCTTTATCCCCCTCGGTTCTATTTATTTCCAAAGGGTATAACCAACCACTGGGACTTTGGGTTATGTTTATCAACATAGCCTAAAGTCCTTGTCTTAAGACTAAATGCTATGTCTTTGATTATCCATGTGGTCCCTTTTATTATGTCTCAAAAAATAGCTTGAAATGGTTTTTCTATGGTCTTTCCCATGGTTATTAACATAAAATAAAACCATAGTCAAGAACATTATGCTATTTCTGTTAATTTTCCTATGCATTGACTTAAATGTCATTTTTTATTCATAGACATAATGATCCACATTTTCCCAAATGAACAATATACATGGTGCAAGATTAATGTTGAAATGTCAAAGCCCTACCTCTAATCTAAAGATAGAGCATCTTCATCAGAATAACGGTATCCATTTTCTTAGGATAGATTGATCCAATTATGGGTATCAAGAAAAATTTCATTAGAGCCCTGAGATAAGTGAAAAGGTGATAATTTTTGCAATCTTAGCCAAAGATCATGTAGTAACCAATAGTATTTGACCTAGTGGATCAAGATCTAATGGAGTATATTTGATCATATGAGGATGATCAAAGGTTGTGTGATGAATGTTGAAAAGTCAAGATGAACATAGATATGACACATGACATAAATGTTTGCCATAAATTAAATCTTGAGAATATTTTGAATATTGAGGGTATGCAGATGAGTGTACACATTTAGATCAATGGTCTACAGAGAAAGAGTTGTAATTAGGTAGATCAACATCAATGGAATGCGATTCATCCATGTAATCAAGATCAATGATGTATAAAAAATGTTGAAAAGTTAAGGTGAGTACGAAAATGATAATTTTCATAACTATGGGGAATGTTTTGAGTAACCAATAGTGTTTAATTTCTCAGATAAAGATCAATGGTTTGTGTTGATCCGTGCAAGGATGATCCAATGGTATGAAATCAAACAAGAATTTTTTAAAAGGCAATGATCATTTTTTAAATATGAATGATTCAATTGCCATATGGATGCCATGGTGAGGCCACATCAAAGCCATGTAAGTATAATATGCCAAGTGAAATATCTTGCAGACCTATGAAATACAAGGGAATAAACATACAATCTAAATTAGGATCTGAGTAATGAAGCTTCTACAAGTTCATATAATTACCACCATTAGAAAAATAAAAACCTTTAAAAATACCTATACATATATAGTAGCCATATTTTGGACCTATATTTACCATAATTAATCAATAAAAGTTGAATTGTCATCTATGTAATGGTTATTCTATCAAGAATTGAACTACAGACCACTAGCGAGTAATTTAAACAAATTCATATCTATGGCAGATTAAAAGGTGTTTCAAGTAAGGAAATGAAGCTCTATCCAACTATAAATATAGAAGATGTGGTTTCATAAGATGTTTAATTTCATATGATAAGGGACAATAATTGATTGAGCTCATTTTGAACCACAAAGAGCTGGAACCCATCACAAGAGGAAAGCATGTGCGTAAGGATTTTCTTCTATAATGATCAAGGCCATCTTGGAATAAAACAAATTTAGAATAGACTTCCATAATGTTAAAATAAGAATATAGAGTCAAGCTATATAAGGAAAACATAATTGACTTATTTAATTCCTTAAAATCAATTAGAACTAGGAAACAATCAAGGAATAAATGAGGCACAATGGCAACAAGTAGACTTGGCCAATGAAAAGCCTTGATATACCAAGTCAATAATTTAATCAAGGTCTTAACTAAAAAATAAAATCCTTGAGTTAAATAAAGTCAACATATCGCACTTGAATATGTCTATGGATATGTTAATTAATATAATCAAAGCCTTTAGTAGTCGGTCCAAGTAGATGGAGGATATTTCAAAAAACCTAAGACAATAAAAAAATGTTGTACATATTAAATAGCTTAATTAATCAATCCGCTCCACTTATCTATTTGAGCCTTATCACTAATGAGGAGATCATGCATAAAACTTTTCATTCCAAAGAAGAGGTGATGAACAAAGGAAAAGGGAAGATAGAGGATGGGGAAAAGATAAAAAATGTTGGGAGTATCAAAAAAGATTTGAAAAGAGATAAGAAAGACCTCAGTAACCTAGGAGATCATGAAAAGATTTATTCATACAACACATTTCTCACCTTCAGCTAATCACTAAATACTATTATGGAATGAATATTCTGCAAGGAAGGCATAAGGTTGTAGTATCACTATCATACCAAATCTTAACTAAATTAAAAATAATCTTATTGTAGCTAAGTAGGGTATGTTTTGAAAATGGAATATCCTTTTTTTAAAAGCATTTTTAACTTAAAATTCACATTGACTATAATTCACTCCATTAGGGAAAGTTTAGTGTATTCTAGAACATTGATAGAAATGATAGTTTTGCTAACACTCGAACTTTTGTAATTAGATATTACTAACCAACAAACTTCTTTACAATATATAAAAGTAGTATTGTAAATTATAATGGGGAGGGGAGGAGTGGGGGGAAATATTGAGCCAAAACTAATTGTATGTTTTGAGCAATTAATATAAGAAAAGAATTCTACAAAATTTATCTGAATTTGCTTGTCTTTTTTTCTATCCTAGCTTCTCTCACTTGTTTATTTTGATTTTTAGATTTAAATGGTTCTTATAAATTCTAAGTGCATACATTTGAATATAGAGTTTTTAACGTATTCTAATGCTAGGTTAATTTAAAGTTCTCAATTTCTTTTCTTTTTCTTACTCTTCTTGCATTTGGGGTAATGTTGTTTGCTTATAGGGGTAAATATATAAAGTCAACTTGGTTCTGATTTGCATTATTTGCCACATTCCATATATGTTTGCATAATGTGTGATAGGATTTGAGATTACACTACTTCATGTTATACATTGGTTATGTGCATGACTACATGATATTTGAACTTTTTCATGATCTCTAGAATGAAGATCAACAACATTTCTTCTCTACCTTACCTTTCATTTTGTTCCTTTTTTAACCAAATCACTCTAGCTTAATTTTCATTTTAAATATCCATTTTAGATTAATATTTATATTATTTATTGATCATAATACATAATTCTTAGCATATTATACTTCATATTTTTCATATATTAACTATTTGGCCATGGTAGCTCCCAACTACCAAACATTACAAATATTGTGAAACAATCCACTTGTTTTGCCATTATTCCATTAATGGATAATAAGATTATCATAACCTAAAAACCATGCATTGAATTCTTAAAATTTTAAATGAGAAGTGTTCTTGAACACTTTGGGTAGCTATGATACATATTCAAGGATTAATAAGAGGGGATTTATTGGTTCTAAATGGAGGGCCTAATCAGATATTTGTAGATTTGATGTATATTTTCTCATTTTTGTGAATTGTCTTCAAAGATTAACATGATATTTACACAATTGTGTCACTATTTGATCAATTGTTTAAAGATCATTGATCTTTATGGTATTAGACCAAATTTTGTGCTTCTTTTAGACAAAAAAAAATGATATTTTTTGAAGGTATATGATTAATTATACTAAATATGGATTAAACTTTGTCAATTCAATAGGTTTGAGGTTTGTAATTATTGTTTTAATCAAAGATTAATAGAAACTTTGAAAATTTGAGATATATGCACTTAAAAGTTTAAAGATAAATAATACTTATATGTTTAGATACATCTTTGATCTAACTTAGTTAAATATTGTTGTCCTTTATCATATTTTATATAAATATTGAAAAATTTGCTTAATGTCTAAGTCTGATCATTATTCCCTACTAAAATGAGACTGACACAAGCTATAATCAGCCAAGAATTAGGACAAGGCCATGTTTAGAGACTAGAGAGCCTCTGCTTTTATTAAAAGTCCATAGGAGAGCTAGGAGAGACAAATGTATGCATATACTTCCTAAATATTTACCAACTTCACCAATTTACAATGCTTTTGTGTTCAATCCCTATCAAGATATGGCTTGGCTAGGTTGTTCTTTAATAAATATGCTAGATGTGGTACCTGACTTTCCTCATAATCTTAAAAAGTATTAACCAACATTTAGTCCTAGTGGCATTATAACTATTGAGGAACATATTAAGAGTTTTAAAGTTACTTTATGAATGTTGAACGTGACTCATGAAGATGTAGCGTGTAGACTATTCCTTTTTAATTTCAAATATACTGCATATGAATGACTTCTAAAACTTATTAAAAACTATGTTACCAGTTAGGTTGATTTTACCAATGTTTTGATTTATCAATTTGGTAAAATCATTAGTCTTTGTGCCTTATACCAGTAATTCACTGTAGTGAAAAAAGATGCAAATAAGCCCATAAGAGCCTTCAATGATAGATTCTACAATATGTTTAGTAGGACCATAACTCCTTATAGACTTGTCTGGTCATTATATTTCAAAAATGATCCAAAGTTTACAAGGTATAAATACCAAGAATCAAGACTTCATGGTATAAATACCAAGAATCAAGACTTCATGTTCAGAGACTAGAGAACCTCTACTTTCATTAGAATTCCATAAGAGAGCTAGGAGAGACAAAGGTATGCATATACTTCCTAATTATTTACCAACTTCACAAATTTATGGTACTTTTTTGTTTGATCCCTATCAAGATATGGATTGGTTAGGTGGTTCTTTAATAAATATGCAATGTGTGGTACATGAATTTCCTCATAATCTTGAAAAGTATTAAACAACATTTAGTCTGAGTAACATTATACTTCTTGAGTAATATATTAAGATTTTTAATGTTTTTATACTATTTTTGAATGTGAATCATGAATATTTAGCATGTATATTATTCCCTTTTAATTTAAAATATACTTCATATGAATAATTTTTAAAACTTCATTTGAGAGAGTGATGGCTGGGCGCGGTGGTGGAAGTGGCAGCCCGATGATAGGCCCCAGGTAGGAAGGAGTGACGCCTGGGGAAAGTTTGGCGGCTCAAACCGATTTCTATTCCAGTGAACGGACTAAACTAAGCAAGGTTAATGGATGCTTACTGAGGAGTCAGGATAGACCGGTTCTGATTATACCCCAAGAGACAGTCTAGGAAGATGTTGAATATTTGTCTTCACATACCCTTATTTGCAAATTTTTGGGTATTAGAATCCCTGTGGTGGCTTTGGAAGCATGGATTTGTTGATCCTGGGTCATTGAAGGGGATTTTGATCTCATGTTGGTAGGGAATAGCTACTTTTTGGTAAGTTTTTCTTTTGTGGCAGATCAAAATCATATTTTTGAAGGAGGCCCATACTTCTATGAGCATGTGGGATTATTTCTTAAACCCTGGCATATGGGTTTCAATTCTATTGATGAGCTCCCAGTGTGTGTTCCAGTCTGGGTTCGTTTCCCTCAGCTTCCACTAGAATTTTGGAGAGAGGATATACTCAGGCAAATAGCAGCTTTGCTGGGAACACCAACAGCTATTGCACATCAATCATTAGACAAGAAGGTGATATATTATGCCCGTATTTGTATAGATATGGATTTGAATAACCCACTGCCAAACTCTATAGAGATTTGCATGGGGTCCCTATCATGGATTCAGCAGATTGATTATGAAGCCATTCCCTTCAGGTGTAGAATTTGCCATGTATATAGACATCTGCATCGTCAATGTCCTCAAGTTGTCAAAGACAAAGGAATTGGACCTGATTCTTTATCGCCAAACACAGCCTATGCTGGAAAAGAAAGTTGACATCTGGTCCTACCAAAAAATGTGAAAAATCAATCGGACAGGTTAGGTAAGGGGAAAGGTTCAAATAATGTGAGCCTGGCACAGGGGGCAGGTGACCAAACTCATGCTGGGCAGGATGGCTTCATGCCAGTTTGAAGGTGAGCAAGAGGTCATGGATGGAAATGAGGGAATGCAGATAGGCAGGTGGACTTGGGGTTTAATAGATTTGATGCCCTGGATTGCATGGCTCTCGAAGATGGTATTCTGATGGATGAACAGGGGGAGGATGTGGAGCATTCTAAGCAATTCGTTGACTTCCATGAAGGGCAAGAAATGATGATCCATGTGCCTATTGATAATGCTTTGAGACAGGAGGAAGGAATGATAGAGGCTTCTTGTGAAGGGAAAGAGCAAGAAGGCAAATGGGCTGATGTGGTCAAGGAAGGAGATGCTGGAAAGAAGGAAAAAGGAATTGCTTTGGCACTTGGATTAGCGCAGAAACAATTCAAGAAGGTCACCTTGGTAGCTATGTCTAAAGGTGGGCATAGAAAGGATCAAGACAAACTTAAAATTACAGGTGATTTGCTGGTGGAGACCGGGGTTGTTAAAACCTTGGATGAGCATTTCCCCCAATCCATTCAATGATAGTCTTATCATGGAATGTAAGGGGTCTGAATAGCTCCCCTAGACAAAAAGTTATAAAAAGCTTGGTGTGGAAACATACTTCTGATATTTTATGTATTCAGGAGACTAAATTATTGGTAGACTCACTTTTTGCCTATATGCGAAATATTTGGCCAATAGGACAGTGGCAATGTTTAGGTGCTCAGGGCAGCTCAAGAGGCATAGCTATGGGATGGGACCCAAGGATAATTCTGCCCATGCACTGGATTGCCAATATTTCAGCTTTGTTTGTGGTGGCGTCCTCTTTTGAAACTGGTGAACTGTGCTTGATCACCATAGTGTATGCACCTGTGGATATGGAGGGATAATTGCAACTCTGGGAACAAATCCACTACATTTGAACGTGCTTTCCATTTCTACCATGGATAGTTTTAGGTGACTTTAATGCGGTGCCGAGTTTGGAAGAGAAAAGAGGAGGGTTGAACCAGTTAGCGCCTTCTTCGAAATGCTTTCGCCACAATGTTGAAGTGCTTCACCTCTCTGATGTTAGACCTTCAAATGGATGCTTCACCTGGTGCAACAGAAGATCAGGTAATGCTGCCATCTCTAAACGCCTTGATAGATTTTTAGTTTCTTGCTTTTGGTAGTCTAGTGCTGTGTTAATCACCTCTGAAATCTTGGATTGGAGAGGATCTAACCACTGGCCTATTAAGCTGTCCATTGGTTATATTGGGGGTCCCAAAAAGAAGCCATTCAAATTTTAGTTGATGTGGCTTAGAGATCCAGCTCTTCATGACTGTATCGGCCAATGGTGGAGGCAAGGCGGCCCTGCATATGGGACATCAATGTATTCTTTTCTTAAAAAACTCTAGTATGTTAAAAGAAAACTATAGATTTGGAATAGAACATGCTTTGGAAATTTAACCTCTAGCAAGAAGAAGGCACAAGATCAGCTTGATGAAATAACCAGGCAGGTAAGGGAGGATGGACTTTTAGACAACCTTCGTTTGGTAGAGGCTAGAGCTGCAAATGTCGTAGCATAATGGGAACTTTGAGAAGAAATAAATTGGAAATAGAAAGCCCGCATTAATTGGATATAAGAGGGAGACAGGAACACAGCTTTTTTCCATCACTCTGTTCAAGCTCGCTGTAACAGGAATTTTATTACCTCTCTTGTTACTCAGGATGGGACTTGTCTAAACTCTACCCATGCTATTAATAGGGAAGCTATTCGGTACTTTTCACCAGTGATCCAGTACCTGATGAAGGGGTAGAAAATATTGTTTTAGATTGCATTCCTACATTAGTGAATGAAGATATGAATGAGAGGCTTATGCGGCTAGTTGCTATGGTTGAAGTGGAGGAGGTGGTTTTCAGTATGAAGAAAGGCAAAGCCCCTAGGCCAGATGGATTTCCGGCAGAATTCTTTCAAGACTTTTGGGATATAATTAAGTGGGGTTTGATGGAAGTGATTCAAGAATCTTATTCCAGCAAGGAAATGCTTAGAGCCTTGAATGCTACATTCCTTGCTCTTATTCTGAAGAAGGAGCAGGCAGATAAGTTGGAAATGTATAGGCCTATTGCGTTGTGCAACGTGATCTACAAAATCATTTCTAAACTTATAGCACGAAGGCTGAAAGGACTCCTCCCTTGTCTTATTTTGGAGGAGCAAGGTGGTTTTGTTGTAGGAAATCAGATATTAGATGGGGTGGTGATTGCCTAGGAGGCCATTCATTCTATGAGTATTTCACAGGAGAGGGCAATGTTCATTAAGCTTGACCTTACCAAAGCCTATGACAGAGTTAGGTGGAGATTCTTGAGCAAAATTATCTCATAATTTGGCTTTAATCAGGAGTGGATTAGATGGGTGCTCAGCTTCATTTCTATGCCCTCCTTCTCAGTCCTTATAAATGGAGCACCCTTTGAGATTTTTGATGCCTTGAGAGGCCTTCGTCAAGGAGATCCGCTCTCACCGTACCTGTTCATCATTATGGCTGAGAGGCTGGGGCGGCTCTTCAAAGATTGGGTCTCTTGAAATATTTTACATGGCTGGAAATGGGGGAGAGATATATCCTCCTTGACCCACCTCCAATTCATTGATGATACTATCTTAGCTGGTAGAGCTCGAATCAGGGAAGTGAAAGCTTTCCGTTTCACACTAGATAATTATTTACAGGCCTGTGGACAAAAGATAAATGACCATAAATCCTCAATCTTCTTTTTCAATACGCTTGAGTCTATTCAGAGGAGGATAGCTGCCATACTAAGGTTCCAGATTTAAACACTTCCAGTGACTTATTTGGGTATTCCCATAGTTGTGGGAAGGCAGCCTAGGCTTTTTTGGCAAAATGTGTTGGACAAGCTAAGATAGAAAATTAGTTATTGGACTCATCGATGGCTATCTAGTGCTGGTAGAGTAATTCTCCTTCAATCTATCATTCAGGCATTACCTATATACCGTAGCATGGTGCAGGTTGCATCAACATACTTCCTAAAGGAATATGATGCTCTCTCTAGGAAGTTTCTTTGGAGTGGGAATCTACAAAATATGAAATGGAGTCTTATCAACTGGGCAACGGTGTGCAGACCAAAGCAAGATGGAGGACTTGGATTATGGTTGGCTATTTTGGCCAGCCAAGCTTTAGCTGCCATGTTATATTGGAGGTGGTGCTCTAACCAACCCTCCCTATGGGCCCTCATCTTGACAGCGAAATACTTTCTGGGTATTGCTTCACATCATATATCCAAACTTCCTCTTGAGGGTAGAGGCTCGATGGTATGGGGCAACCTTAAGGCTGGAGCACAATTAGTGAAGTAGAGCCTGTTTTGGGTGTGTAATAGTGGAACTGAAGCCCTTTTCTGGGAAGACTCATGGGATGGTGCGCCACCCATATTAGTTTCACATCCACATTTGCAGACTCTTGCTAATTCCTTTCATGTTGCTGGCTGGAATACGGTGATGCATTATAAAGAGACTTTTAGCATAGGTTTGTCTATTGGTTACAAATGGAAAAACTCCTCCGATTGGCCACCAGGAGGTACGGCGGAGGAGAAGTGAGAATTAGCTCAAATCCTCGAGTCTAGAGGGTGCAATTTTTTGCAAGGAAGTGATGTTCTTGCCTAAGGTGGAGAGGCGATAGGACAATATTCCATTTCTGCTAGGTATAAGACTTTGATTCACTAAACTCTCAATGGAGATCAATTCTATTGGGGGAAAAAGGTGTGGAACCAGACATCTTGGCCCAAATGCAATTTTTTTTTGTGGCTCCTTACACACAATAAATGCCTCACCTAGGACAATTTGTGTAAACATGGCTTTCAGGGGCCATCTATTTGTGTTTTCTATCATAATAGTGAAGAAACAGGTGCACATTTGTTCTTTCAATGTCCCTTTGTTAAACAGGTTTGGAACCTATGGTGGATTGCCTAGGGCATCCCCTACCGCCATGTCCATTCGTTGATTGAATTTTGGAACAAACTGGGACAAGCTCCAGCAAGGAGTTCCATCTTACAAAATTCTTGGGCTATTGGCCCATCATTCATCTTATGGAATGTTTGGTTAGAATGAAATAGGAGAGTTTTTAGGGGTGCGCAGCTCGAGCTAAGCTCGCTATGGACAAAAATTCTGAATTCGATGTAGGAAACTCTACAGTTTAAATGCTTGCATGGCACGGACTTGGACTTGGAAGCAGCTGCATCATTCACATGCCTGGGATTGGTCCTGAGCCTGAGCTTGGATTCTGGGATGAGCAGAATGCCGACAACTGGGAGATGTCCAAAGATGTGTCTTGTCAATAGAATAAGCCAATGGACTTCCCCTGAAGCTAGAGTGGTTAAAATAAATACAGACGGTTCCTCAAGGGGGAACCCAGGTGAGGCTGGTATAGGTGGTATTGCTCGAGATTGTTCTGGGAATATCAAGTTTCTCTTCTCTATTTACAAAGGTTGTCACACAAATAACCACATGGAAGCAATGGCGATTTTGGAGGCTATGAAGTTATGCTGTCAACAGGGATATTATGAGGTTATCTGTGAATCTGATTTGCAAGTGGTGATACATTTGGTGAATAATGGGCCTACAGGTAAAGTGGATTGGCATCTAAGTGTTATTGTCTACCAGATTAGGTATTTAAGTACTTCTTTCAATTTAAGTTCCTTCAATCACATCCCCCGAGAATGGAATGGTGTTGCTGATCGTCTTGCCAAATGGGCATCAGAGAATGGTCCTACTTGGAATATTACGGATTAGGGAATGCTCCCTGCTAGTATGTATCAGGAATTGATTCACATGGTGGATCAGGAAAACAATTTGTAACTATGGCTTTTTCTTGTTTTTGAATAAATTTTTACCCCCATTTAGTTAAAAAAAATAGTTTTTAAAACTTCTTAAAAACTGCATTACCAGTTAGGTTGATTTTAACAATGTTTTCATTGATCAATTTGGTAAAATCATTAGTCTTTGTGCCATGTACTAGCAATTCACCATAGTGAAAAGAGAGGTAAATAAGCCCATGGGAGCCTTTAATTCTAGATTCTATAAGATTATTAGTAGGACCATATCTCCTTATAGACCTAATGAGGATTTATCTTTATAAATCTACAAGGATGCATTGGATCCCATGACTTTTGTGTTTATAAAGAGAGATTTTGGGCCCATGGATTAATTAATATTTTATTATAGTAAGTTTTTGATAATTAATGAATAGATGCGACCTAAATTTTTTTTGGCATACTCCATTCGTAATATCAATTTGCATTTACCTATTATGAATGTCATTCCCAATATGAACTAAAATGTGCCTACCCTAAACCAACTACCTTTGAATCATGCACATCCTTGACAAAACCTAGGATTATTGAATAATGATACCAATAGATCTCATCCAGAGGAATAAAAATATTTAATACTTATAGCTAATTCTAATATTCAAGTTCATAATTATGAGGCACCAAAGAATGAGAGTGACTTTATCGTCAAAATGCTTGAAAATATTAGCACTAACTTCCTTCACATAAAAAATTAATTAGGTAATACTAGAAATATCTCTGATAATAATTTATCATTTCAAATGTTTAATATTCCCACTAATACATTTTATAATGATAGTTACCATAACAACAAGAATAATGAGTCGTCTACTAGTAAGAATTTGCCTAATATAATCCTTACTAATGTTTCTTTACCTAACTATTGTAGAGAGCATCTAAATTATACAAATGGAAAAATATACTACATTGAATTTTTTTTTATGCTTTTTAAGCCTTTAATGAATATTTGGACACTTTTAAAGTTATCCCTAATAAAAATTGTGATACATGTTTATCTAGTTCTTCAAGGTTATCTAAATCATCTGATTGAACTTCAATGGTGGAGACATTTGAGTTCCCTTTCCAAGAGGATAATGAGCTTGAGGATATAACTATATAAATTCATTATTTTCATTAGTTTATGAAGAATACTTATCCTCTAAGAAATATGGAGAAGAAGCAACAATTGACCACTTCAACTCCTCCAAATAACTTTGACACTCCTCCTGATACTACATTAGATCACAATTTACAGCCTCCTAATGTAATTACATATAAAAATAATGCTAATTCAAATAATTATTCCAATAGGACTAGATATAATATAGTAGATCACATGAAAAATACTAAGCCTAAAATCACATGTCATGAAATGACATAGATTACAGTTTAGAGGGATCTATTATTGGAATCTTTGTCTAAGAATCTTAGTATGTCTCAAAAATATACACATGCTTTTATTACAATAAACAAGAACAAATTATATGTTCCCCATTTACTACTTGTAATTATCATATTTGGTAATAATATTCATAATTTTTTGTTAGATTCTAGTCCACCCACAAACATTATGCCCAAAGGTATTTATGAGTAATTAGGTTTGACTCCCATTAGATTTGATAGAGTTGTAACACAATTAGATAAGTCAAGACTCAAAATAATTGGTGATTTATTAAATTTTCACATGCAAATTTCCTTATAACCAAGGATCCAACAATTCATTTATATCATAGTGGTGGACATCCTTGATTCTTATGAGATGATGTTGAACAGAGACTATATTAAGAACTTGAATAGTTATATGTGAACATATTGTTCACATATGTGGTTGCCTTAGAAGGGAGTCCTTATCCAAATCAAGATATAAATGGAACCTAAAACAAAGCATATGATCACTGAGTACAATTGAATTAATTATATGGTTAATATGGTTAACTTAGATCTAGGTGTTTACACTCTTGACACCACAAAGGTATGTAACTCAAAAAATTCTGATACTATGCTTGGATCATTAAATATTTATTTTAATGGTTCTAGATGAAAATTAGGTTCTAAAATAGGAGTTATTTTAATCAATCCCATTAGGTAAAAAATAATTCTTCTTATAATCTTTAGTTCTCTTGCACTAATAATTTGGCTGAGTATGCAACAATTATTCTTGGATTATAATTTGCAATCAAACATGAACCCAAGGAACTATTAGTTTTTGGTGACTCTAAACTAGTAGATAATCATGTTAAGATAAATATTAATGTGATTTTTCTTATCTTATGAAATATAAATTTGGAGTATGGGACTTAATTAAATGTTTTAATGCCTTCAACACTATGTCAATCCCTAGGGCAGGAAGCAAGGTTATTGATGAACTTTCTTTAGCTGCATCTAACCTCATGCTTGATATAAATTTCCAAGTTACAAAAACATAAAGTTGAATTAATCCCAAATCCTTCAGTGCTAGATAATGTCAACCATTTTCAAGTATTCAATGATGATCAATAGATCATAGACTTCATGACTAGCTCAAGGGTATTTGGGGGTCACATTATTGATGAAGCTAGTAACCTTAATGATGAAAAAATTCAAGGCAAACTTTATGACTAGGTCATTCAATTGATTGATAATAAAACCCCCAAAGGGATGGTATTCTTGGAGAGATTCTTTGCTTCTGATAAACTAAGACTACCAAGGCTCCCAAAGTAAGTGGAAAATACTATAATGCAATTGATCTTAGGTCAACCTCATCTGGTTAGTATTGGTACTTATTGTATAAGAATTTAGTCTAAAAGATCCAAATAATTATTTACCAAATATAAATATGTCATAACATGGTCTTATGATGACCTAAAGATCTTTGATCCAAAGTTAAAAACACATACAATACCTTTGAAAGAGAACTACAAACCTTTTAGATAAAAGCAAAGGCTAATCAACCTTATCTCAGAACCACTAATATACAAAGAGGTCAAAAATATCTTGGATGTCAAGATTGTATTTCCCATTATGAACTCCACTTGGGTATCTAACTTAGTATTGATCAATAATAAAAATAAGGAAATCACATTGTGCATTTATTTTAGGTATTTTAATAGAGCATCTTAGAAATATAATTACCCCTACCTTCTCTTGAAAAAGTAATAAAAATTATTTATAGTTCTACCATGATGTCCATTCTTGAAGGATTTTTAGGTTTTAACCAGGTGCTAGTGAAACAAGAAGATAAGATGAAAACTACATCTACTACTAAGTGGGGGACCATTGCCTACAAAAGAGTGCCATTTGGACTTATAAATGCAATATCCATTTTCAAAGAGATATGGATCATGATTTTTATGTTTTTGTAGGTAAGTGTATTATCATATACATGGACAATATAATTGTCTTTTATAAAAACAAAAAAGATCATATTATGCAACTATAATAGGTATTTGAACAATGCAAAAGGTATGGGATTAGTATCAACCCAAGGAAAATTATTTTCTACGTTACCAAGGAAAAACTATTAGGACATGTTATCACTAATGAGGGAATATCTATAGACTATAATAGATTAGATGAAATATATAATATAGAGCCTCTTAATAGTAAGAAGGAATTGAAGTCATTCTTTGGTAAAAATTAATTTTATGAGGAAGTTTATTTTTGGTTTTGAAGAAATGGTGAGACCTTTGAATGACATGTTAAATAAATATGATAGAATCACTTGGAATGAAGATACAAATAAGGATTTCGAAGACATAAAAGAGGTAATTAGACAAGCCCCAGTCTTGATAAGTCTATACTTTAATAACTATTTTTATCTTTACTTCTTTACTTCAAATCATATAATAACTTCAATTATAACTAAAAAAATAGATGGATGTGACCATTTAATAGATTTTATGAGAACTAACCTTAAAAATTCTTAGTTTAGGTACTCTTTGATTGATAAATAAGCATGTTATTTGGTCAAGGAAGTAAAAAAAGTTTAGGCATTATATTATTGCAAATAAGTTGCATGCAATCCTACAAGATCCTGCCACTAAGCTCATGATATGTGAAAATGAACTAGGAGAAAGGAGATGTAACTGTATGTCTATTTTCAAATAATATGATCTAAAAATAAAGACAAAAAAATTGTTAAGGTTCCATTGTTTAATTTAGTTGATTACCAATACTAATCCTAAGATAAGTCTTATCTAGTTAAAGTAACATATTTTTAGACTTGATGATTGGTATGATCCCTTTGTCCACATACTAATCAACAATTATTGTCCTATATGGTTAATTAAAGAAAAAATAAGATCTCTAAGGTTCAATGCAACACATATTTTTAACAAGGATGGAGTGTTCTACATGAATAATTTTGAAGGAATTTACTTAATATGTGTTTCTAGGAGTGAAGTAGCTAAGATTATGAGCACCTTACATGAAAATATAGGTAGTGGAAATATATATAAAATGAAAATAACACAAAAAATTAAGGGCTCATTATTACTAGATTACTATCTTGAAAGACACTCACAAGCATGTGAGAGAGTGCCACTCATGTCAAGTCTTCAACACTAAATATCCCAAGGCAGCCATGCCAATAAGACCAATAACGATTTATAAAAGCTTTTCCCAATGGGGACTATATTTTATGGGGATCATTAAGCCCAATTACTATAATGGTCACAAGTATGCTCTAACTGCTTCTAATTACTATAAAAGATGGATTGAAGTAGTGGCAACCAAATAGTACAAAATTGAACAAGCGATCTAATTTTAAGAAGAAAACATATGCACAAGGTAATGTTGTATCTAAATGGGAATATGATAACAAAATCATTCACAGTTTATCATAAACCATTATCTTCTAGGTAATGGCGTATCTGAATCAATGAATATTAACTTCATGAAATACATAAAAAATTCTATAGCTAATAAAACTAGAACATGACATAGGCTACTTAAGTATGCCCTTTGAGAAGATACAACTAGAGTCAAACAAGCTCTCAAGTCATCAATATTATTTATAGTTTATGGTTAAGAACCCATCTTTCCCATCAACCTCAAACCAAAATTATACAATTTCATGTAAGAGTACATGGAGGACGACCAAGAATTTACATGTTCAAGGTTGTTGGACAACATACAAATATAAAATGCAAGATATGAGGGTTTTTCCAATTTTAGAAGACACCAAACCATAGTCAAAATGTTGTTTGAAAAATGTTCAATAATAAATTTGTTTAGGGAAGGAAACAGAGTTTTTTATTTGGGACAAAACATCCAAGCTTTAGGGTAAACATTGGAAGTTTGCATCTTCATGAATAGGTCCCTATCAAATTATTGAGATACTTGAAGACAACACCTTCAAGATAAAAAAATTACAAGAAGTAGAGTTTACACTTCCTAGCAATTGGTAATAGCTCAAGAACTATTTCTTACGATCCCACCTATAGTATTAATGGAATTATTGCAAGACTAGTTACTATTAGTGTAGGTAGGCTAGGTTAGTTTCTTTCTATTCTTTCCTTCCTATCCTGTATTTATACATATGTTTGTATATATTTGTTTACTTATTTGTTCATTTTATATTTGTCTACTTTTTGTTTTGTGTGTTTACTTTCTCTATTTTGTTCCTTATAATAAGTCCTTTTAGACATGCTCTCATCTCAAGATGCATATGATTGCTCAAAAGAAACTCCATAGTTTAGGAATGTAGATATGTTTTCTCAACATTGGTTGAACATGAATTTTTGAAATATGATCTTAATGTTATAATTTTGAGAAACTAGTAATGAATAATAAATAGGCTAATTATTCCTTGAGATTATATATATTTTTATGATCTAAGCTTTATTTTAAGAAGGATTTCACATGTAGGGTGAAAGACTAGATTATTAGGATATAGTCAATCTTACACTTAAAAAAGATTAATTTCTTATGACAAGGTTTACAACCAAGGATGATTGTTTGAAGATTAAAAACATGACCAAATCCTTAAACCTAGCTAACCTGGTTCCTAGCCTTTGTTATAAATTAAAAATGATTTAAAAAATTAAAAAAATAAGAACTTTATTACAAAATTCAAGATATTTTTAAGAAAAGGTGATTTTGGTAATCTACACCAGAGCTATGGATACCTAGTTGGTAGTGGCACAAGGCCTTGAGTAGATACAAAGGCATATATGTTAGGTTTATAGATTCTTGGTTGGTAACAGAGTAATGCCCAAGCCTTTAATGAGTTATAGCATTGTTATTAATGAATATCCAAACATGTTGAAAGTTAATGTTAATGGTTAAAGTCATGAACCTAGAAGTTTTTCTCTAAATCTTGTGGTAATCTATAAGTTGAATCAAATTACACCTATATAATGGCTATGTTTTTATGTTTGATCTAATTGTTCATGTGTAATATTTTTTTATAAACATGGACTAATCTTAACAATGATACCTGATCAAATGGAATAAGTAGCTTTTTTATTAGTGTAATTTGGAGTCTCTAAATTCTAACATATTCCTATGCTTCCCCTAGAAGTCACCATTTTTTAAGGTTAGCATACCCCCATATTTAAAAATGGGGACCCTTGTCTTAAATTTGTGCAAATTTGTACCCTAAATTTGAAATTTAATCTCATCATAGTACCATTACAATGGTTTTCACTTTATTTCTATTTAAAGATCATCTGCACCATGGTCTAGTTGGCTTATTTTTTAATAATTCTAATTCAATTTTGCCTAAAATTAATAACATAAGATCTTTATATTTTAGGTCACATCTTTAATGGAGTCCATTTAGAATGAGAAATGTATTGGTTTTATGAATTAATAGTTATTGTTTATTTTAAAATCATTTGGTATGTTGAAATCAAATTGAATTCATGTCTGATCAACTCAAAACCTTGACTCCAATTACCCTAACTCATTCCCTTTGAATTGAATTCAAATTTAGAAAGATATTTTATATAAATTTTTTTAGAACACTTTAGTTTGACATTTTTTTATTTTATCCTAAGGTCCTGGTCTTGTTTATTAACATGACCAAGACCTTTCTCAAAAATTATCATCCTAGGTTCTTTACATCCTCAAACCCCTTTGTTTCATTTTATCTTAGCATGGTCTAACCAAATGTGAGGTCCATTTTATTATGCCATGGATTTAGTTTTATTTTTATCCTAAAGTTTGGTCATGTTTATTAACATGACCAAACATTAATTTAAAAATTTTACTTTTTGTCTCTTGATTTTCCAAAGCCCCCTTCGTTCCTTTTTTCCCCCATGGTCTAACTAACTACTAGGAATTTTTGTTATGTCTATTGGCTTAGCCTAAAGGCCTTTTCCTAAGTCTATATGTTATGTCTTTGATTATCCATGGGGTCCCTTATATTATGTATCAAAATTTATCTTAAAATATTTATTATAAGGTCTTTCCCATACTTATTAACACAATAAAACCATAGTCTAAAACATTATGCCATGTTTTTTATTTTTCTCGAGAATTGATTTAAATGTAATTTTTATTCATAGGATCCATGATCAATGTTTGAGTAGATCAATGAGATCAACGGTATATAATTAAAGTAAAAAAATTAAATACTTGACCCTACGCTAAGGATCAAACATCTTCATAAAATTAAAGGTACACATTTGCTCAGGCTAGATTGATCTAATGATGCGTATTAAGTTATAACTTTAATAGATCCAAAAGATAACAAATAAGATGAAAACTTTCATAATATCACACAAATAACATGAAATAACTAATGGTTTTTTACTTAGTGGATCAAGATCCAATAGAGTGAGTTTGATCAAATGAGGATGATTGGACGGTGTGTGATGAACATTAAAAATTCAAGATAAAAGTGGAGATGACATGTGACATAGATTTAGGCCATAAATTAAAGCTTGATCATATTTTAAATACTGATGGTACATAGATGATCATATACATTTAGATTAATGGTCCATAAAGTAAGAGGTAGATTTAGGCAGATCAAGATCAATAGAGTGTGATTGATTCATGCAAACCAGATCAAAGATGCATAAAAAACATTGAAAGTTCAAGGAGAATGTGGAAATGATATTTTTCATGACCATAGGCAATGTAGCAAGAAGCTAATATCATTCAATTTCTCAAATAAAGATCGATGGTATGTATTGATCTATGCAAATATGATCTAATGGTGTGAAATCCAGTGAGAATTTTGTAAATGGCAATAGTCATCTTTAAATATGAATGAGAAAAATTCCACATAGCAAACATGGTCATACCACATAAAATCCACATAATTATAATGTTCCAAGTGGAATATTTTTTAGACATGAGAAATACAATGGCATAAACACATAGTCCAAATTGGGATCTAAGAAACAAAGCTCATGCAAGTTCAAATAATGGCTACCATTAACACTATAAAAAACTTCAAAAATCCCTAAGCACATAAAATATGCCTAGTTCATCCCTAGATTTACCATAATCATGTTATAAAAGATAATTTTTCATATGCATAAGGGTTAATTCAATCCAAAATTGAATTGCAGATCACTAGTGAGCAGTTTGAACAAATCCGTAGCCATTGCATCTTGAAAGGGTGTTTTAAGGAAAGACATGGAGATCTATCTAATTTCAGATATAAAAGAGAGGGTTTTTTAAGATACATAATTTGATTCCATAATGGACAACAATTGCTCAAGCTCATTTTGATCCATTGAGAACTAGTATCCCATCACGAGAGGGGAACATGTCTGCAAAGAAATTCTACTACAATAATCAAGGGCATATTGAAATAAAACAAATTTAAAAGAGACTGCCATCATGTCAAACCAAGAAGATAGACTCAATATATATAAGGACACCATAATTAACTTATTCAATTCTTTAAAATTAGTTAGAACCAGGCAAGAAGTAATAAATAAATAAAGCATAATGGATACAAGCCAAGTTGGCCAATGATAAGAATCAAGATACCAAGTCAAGAATTTGATCAAGGTCTTGACTAAAAAATCAAATCCTTGTCTTTAGGATAATCATCCTAACCCACCTGAATATGTCTATGTTTATGATAATTGATAAAATATGACCCCTGAGCAGTCAGTCTAAGTAGATGGAGGATGGTTGTATATGAAATATAGCTTAATCAAGTAATCAACTCCACTTATCCCTTTTAGCCTTATCATTAATGAGGAGTTCATGCATAGGACTTCTCATTTCAAATAGAAAGAAAGGAACCAAGTCCTATGGAAGATAGAGGATGAGGAGAAGATAAAAAAATTTGGGATCATCAAATAGGCTTTGAAAAGAGATAAGAAAGACCTCAATAACCTAGGAGATCAGGAAAAGATTTATTCATAGAACACATTATTGACCTCCACCTGATCAATGAATAACATTATGGAATGAAGAACTTGCAAGGAAGGCATAAGGATATGGTAACACTAGGGTCGTAAAGCTTAGTTTAATTAATAATATTCTTCTTTTAGCTAATTACTATATATTTTGAAAATGGAATATCTTTTTTTGTAAAGGAATGTGTAACTTGAAAAAAAAATTGCTTATAGTTCACTCTATTGGGCAAAGTCTAGTGTATTATACAAAATTTATAGAAAGGATAACTATCCTAACACTTGTAAATCTTGAAATTGGATATGACTAACCAACATACTTCCTTGAATTCTATAAGAGGAAATTTTTCAATTTTAAGAGGAGGTAGGTTTTTGAGCCAAAACCAATTGTAACTTTCATTCAAATTTGCTTGTGTATTTTTCTATCCTAATTTTTCTCTCAATTATTTGTTCTTTTTTTTTATATTTGAATGGCTCTTATGAATTCCTTATGTGTAAATTTAAATTCATAGTTGTTAACTTGTTCTAATAGTAGGTCAATTAAAAGTTCTTAGGTTCATTTCATTTTCTTACCCTTATTGCATTTGCGCTAATGTTGTTTTCTTGTAGGGGTAAATAATTAATGCAAACTTGGTTATAATTCTAATTATTTCCCATGTTCCTGAAATGTTTTCCTAATGTGTTATATTATTTGAGATTTTCATACTTCATGTTATAAATTCGTTAAGTGCATCTCTAAATTTTATTTAAACATTGTCATGATGTTTCAAATGAAGATTAGCAACATTTATTCTCTACCTTACCTTTTCTTTTTCTCATTTTTAACTATATCTTTCTAGATTTAATTTCATTATAAATATTCATCTTAGATAAGTATTTATATTATTTCTTGATCATAATTCACCATCCTTGGCATATCGTAGTTCATATTTTTCATATATTAGCTATTTGGCCATGGTGGCTGCAAACCACCAAACATCATAAATATTGTGAAATAGTCCACATGTTTTACCTCTATTCCATCAATAGATAATACTATTACCATAACCTACAACTCATTCACTGAATTCTTAGAATTCTAAAAGATAAGTGTTCTTGAACACTCTGAGTACATGTGATACATATTTTGGCATCAACAATGTCTAGTAGAAAAACATCACACATTATGGTCTTTCATGCCTAAGGAATGGTTTGTGATTGACTTTTATATGTCTAGGGATGTGTGTGTTCCACTAAAAATATGTATAAGTTTATAAATATGCCATAATATAAGGATAAACTAGGAATGGTTGGTCTCAAGTAAAAAAATTAAGACTCAAGTGACATAGAAAGACGATTACACATTAGTATTAAAATTAAACTATGATTTCCATACCTAAACCTTTAACCCTAAACCCTAAATTTATAGAGGAAAAACATGTGAACTATTTAACAATATTTATAATGTTTGGTTGTTGCCAGCCATCATGGCCAAATAGCTAATATATGAAAAATATGAACTATGATATGCCAAGGATGGTGAATTATGATTAAGAACTAATATTCATTGTATTATTAGAATTATAAAATGAGAAGTGTTCTTGAACAACCTGGGTACGTATGATACATATTTAGGCATCAACAATGTCTAGTAGAAAAACATCAGGTATTATGGTCTTTCATGCCTAAAGAAGGGTTCATGATTGATTTTTATATGTCTAGGGATGTGTGTGGTCCACTCAAAATATGTATAAGTTTACAAATATGTCATAATATAGGTATAAACTAGGAATGGTTGGTCTCAAGTAAAAAAATTAACACTCAAGTGACATAGTAAGATGACTACACCTAGTATTAAAATTAAACTATGATTTACATACCTAAACTCTAAAATATTATGACTATGTATAACTACTCACAATAACAAAGTAATTCTATGGAATTAATTTAGGGTAATTACATTACCATAGATTTAAATTATCATATCATAATGAGATCCTATAACCAATGAGTCAATGTTATTATTAAATAATATGTATCCCACACATCTTTCAGTTATCACTTTATTATTTTTCATATCTATAAATTACATCAACATACTCCTATTTACTCAAATTATTATATCAAATCACTCAAAAATAATAATTTTAATTAACCCATACAAACTATAATGTGATCATTAACTCATAATCCTAACATTCTCCCTAGTACAAATATGGGCAAAATACCAATCTCATATTTGTACATGTTGCATCTGCTTGCTCATGATTTGGATGGTTTTTTAAAGAAAACCAACATCCTCAATGATGGTTTTGAATTTTTTTTACCAAAAACTAAAACATGATGGTTTTATTAAGATTGTTGAATAACCTACAGTCAAATAGAATGATTTTACAAGTGTTTAACCAATAACCATAATATCATGATGTTGAAATACTTTTATCATCTCTCTTCACTATATTAAATTATGGAAAAATACATAAAACTTATGTTAACATATTAAAATTTGAATAGTAATATTGCTTTTTTTTAATTCATTAACACAAAAAAATGAATATCAAACACATCACTGGGTAGCCTCATTCCTTGTGGTTGATTAGACGATGCTAAAAGTCATCTTTCACTTATTTCCTCCATATTGATGTTTTTGGATACTTAATTAAGACAAATGGCCTTCAATTTAATGTGTATG
>JARHVA010009442.1:140000-215000 GCA_037957365.1 Torreya grandis | reverse complement strand
TTTCATATCTTACACCTACTTTTTTCAATCCAAAATGCATGACTGTATAACAAAAAGTTCGAAATTTTTTAATAAATGAAATATTTTAGTGATTTGTAATATTCATTTAATATTATTAAATACATAATATATATACATGAATGATTAAACTTCATATGTTGGTGGAATGTAATAATCATATCTATATTTGGCAATGGAAAATCATCTTTAGGGTAATTAATATGTAACTCAAGGTAATCTTTGCAACATCGAATATCTTCATTATGATTTTTTACTAATATGATATTAGAAACCAATAAAAGATAATTTTCAACATGAATGAATCCATCATCCAATAGTATTTGAATTTTATCCACATGAGAAAATCCAACTTTGGGTGTATTTTTCTTATTTTCTGCTCAATAACTTTGACATCTCGATATAATAGAATATTATGTAATACAACTCATGGATCAATTCCTAAAATATTTTTATATTCTAATGGAAAAAAATATGGATAATCATAAAATTATTATCACATATATTATCCTTTATCATATGTTGAAATTGTAGCTAGGAGAATTAGATGTGGATCATTATCCATGCCATGGTGGAATTATACCATTTCCTCATTAGGTAATTTATATGTGTCCCACACATATGGGGTAATAGGAATAGTACCAATATCATGTAATTGTATCTTATCAGGTTAAGTATGACTTTAAATAATAAATTACTTTGTTTATTTAAGGGAATGAGTTTATAGGGTGAAAATAAGGGAGATATTCATTTGTACCAAGATATTCCAAAAGAGGCTCATCATTTGAAAATTCAAAGTTAAAATTTAAACTGAAATGATATCGTCAAAGAGATCAAGATATACTAATTATAAAGAAAATGTATAAATTGATTATATATTTTATAACAATCCTTGGTGTTTAATATAAACCTTGGTTATTTTTTTACCAAGATGATGTCTATGAGGAGTAGGCTAATTATTGGACCTAAGGCTTACTTTCCATTCATTATAAAATTGCAAAAAGTGATCAATAATATCTTCAACATGCTTACCAAATTTTTATCCCATATTAGTGACCTTCCATGTCCCTAGAACACACTCATGCTAAAGAATCTTGTTGCTCCTTGATTCCTCATGACACACCTCTGAACTAGCTTTACCTTTAGCTCAGAAACTCCCTGTATGTGTAACCCTACAACGAGCACACAAAATAGGAATAGGATAATGTAGCTAATATTATCCAACCTAGTAAAAGAAAACACAATGGTTAAACCTCCATTGTCCTACAGCCTGCTCAAGACCATATACTCTGGCCTTCTGTCTCACGTGTCCATCCACTCTCTTCTCTAACCTAGGAATCCATTCCTCTATCAGTGCTTTCTTCCAGTTGACAACTCCACCAACAAACCCCTATTTGGTTCTTCTCCAAGGACTCACACTCCTCATCCATGCCTAGCTCCCACTGTTTCTTGGATTCTACCTACATTGCCTCTTCACATCTTCCTAGTTCTTGACCATCAGTAAGCAACAAGTAATATAAATAAGGTGAACAATGAATATGAGGTTAACTTACCCTTTTTGACCTCCATATGGGCGTTTGAGACTCCTTGACAGCTTGCTGTCTGCCCAAAATTTGTCTTAGTGACCGATCTCGGCCATCTCCCAGTCTGCAACTGACCAATGTCAGTTCCCTACACTGACTCTGACTGCCAATGTCATTTCCCTAGTCGACACCAGTGTCCCTTCTACCAATGTCAGTTCTTGTCTGACCGACATCGGTCTTCTCCTACCTGACACTACCAACCCTGTTGGTCCACACATGACCAATGTCGGTACCTACCTGACCGACGTTGGTTCCATGTGACCGACGTCGATAACTGTGTGTTCTTGTAAGTGATCAAATTTTCACCCACAAGCTCATCTTGGATCAAACCACTATCTATACTACACTGCTCAAAATTATTTAGCCCCTGTGACTGATCTCTATCCATCATCTCCTCCATAAACACCAAGGCTTCCCTGTTCTTGTCAAAAGCATCAAGTTTCCTTTTCCTGCAATGAACTCGATCAATGCCCTTTGAATCTAAAATCATACCCTTTGACTCAAGAACATGCATCTCCTTCTTATTATTCATGTGACCAAGCCTATTAAGCCACATCTTTGAATCTACAGCTGAAGTAGATAAACCAAAAGTAGAATCAGTAATACAAGTAGATAGATAAAGAGTACCTACTTTCTTACCTCTCGCTAAAACAAGTGCACCCTTGGTAACCTTCCAAGAATCTGTTGTGAGGGTTATTGTGCATCCCTCATCACCCAACCTTCCTATAGAAATCAAACTCTGCTTCAGAACTAGGACATGCATAACCTCCTTCAACACCCATGTGTTGTCCATCTGTAATTTCAGCTGCACTTTCCCTTTGCCAACTATTTGAAAAGCTGTACCATCCCCTAAATAAAGCACTCCAAAGTCTCCCTGGACATACTCAAGGAACAAATCTCTTTTTGGGGATGCATGAAAAGAAGAACTAGAATCTAAAACCCATGATTCTATCTGACTATCCAAAGAAAGTATGAGAGCATCCTGTGCCACAATACCTACATCCTTTGCTTCTTCCTTACCTTCATGTTGATTTTCTTTATCCCTCAACCAACACTCTTTCTTTGTGTGTCCTTTCTTTCCACAAAACCGGCAGGTGATACTTCCATTTCTAGATTTGGATCTTCCTCCCATCTTTGACCTTGATTTCCCTTGCTCAACCTTCTCTCTTTGCCTTCCCCTACTTTTTGCATTTAGAGTAATCCCTGATGATGATTCACCTGTGCTTTTCTTGCATTTTTCTTCATTCAAGATTACATCAACCACATCATCAACTTTTAATATTTTAGAAGCAGACATAGTATTACTTACTGCCATTACCAAACTATCCCAACTTTCAAGTAAATAGCATAAAATTAAGAGAGCCTTTACTTCGTCATCAAAAACAATATTGACTGAAGCTAACTAGTTTACCAAACCATGGAAATCACTAAGATGAGTATGTACCAATCCACCTTCCTACATTTGCAAAGTAAATAACTGCTTCATAAGAAATACCTTATTTAAAGCTGAGGGCTTTTCATATAAATTTCCCAAAGATTCTATCAACTCTTTCGCTGTCTTACACTATGATAAATTGGAAATCACAGACGATGCAAGGCTCAACCTTATGGATCCCAGAGCCTTTCGATCAAGAACCTCCCATTCTTCATCCTTCATATCTATGGGCTTGCATGCAACCCCACCCAATGGTAAGTAAAAATCTTTTTGATACAGATAATCTTCTATCTACATCCTCCACAGTTGATAATTCTTGCCATTAAACTTCTCCATTCGTAGCTTACTTTCTTCTGCCATTGCTGAACTCCCACTCAATCAGAAACCCCTAAGAATGACCTATAATCAAATAATCACCTACTCCTTTCAAACCTTAGCTCTGATACCAACTGTTAGGAATCCCTCCAAGGAAGCACAATTGATTACTTTTCTTATAAGCAATTAAACACGGAATTATACCAGAATGATTAAGTAACTAAAAACTTGAAACAACAAAGACTTTGAGAGACAATACACAATCTTGTATTAAATAATCTTCAGAAGAATATACAATAAAGAAGATGCCCCTTCTTCCACCTCTAAGGCTTGCCACACCTCAAGGACTTATTCCCTCTCTCTCTTGCTCAACCACAACCAACTCAAAAACCTAAGTTGTTATCCCCTCCTTGAATGCTTCAGCTGATCTCCTTGACCTTACATCTTGCAGATCTCCTTTGACCTTGCTTTCTTGCTTCAATGCTTTACTTGCCTTAATTAAAATACATGCCAATGGGTCTACAAATAGATCCCAGACTTAAACAATAACTTAGACTTCTAATTTACAATAATTAGACACGTAGCTCGAGACTATAATTAGCCTTTAACATGAAAACACTTGGTTTAACGAACTAACTGTCTGTGTAATGAATAGTTCTAGAACTGCCATAGGCAACTGATGTTGATCTCTGTTTACCTGGAGGTGACCGACGTCAGCTGACCTCCTGCTGATGTCAGTTGTCTTCAGTTCATACCTATCGATGTCTGTTTCCTTTTACACTATACTCTACCAACGCCGGTCTCCCTAGAACTCATCAACCTCCTCCATGTTTGCAACAGTTGAAGATTTTAGCTCAATAACCTAACAATATATATACTATTGTAAATATATATGTATAGAATTATATTTAGATAGATAAGAAGAGTCAATTGAATGCATTGTACAAAAAATACCCTCAAAGTTTAGAGTAAATATTAGTATGTCCAAAGAGGAAGGTTTCATGTATGGAATATAAGTATTGGTAGGATGTAATTGGGCATAATATTTGTAAATTTTTTTTATTTGAATGGAATATTCATGAACATACACATGCACATGCACATCACACACACACACACACACACACACACACACACACACACACACACACACACACACACACACACACACACACATAGACACACACACACACAGAGAGAGAGAGAGAGAGAGAGAGAGAGAGAGAGAGAGAGAGAGAGAGAGAGAGAGAGAGAGAGAGAGAGAGAGAGAGAGAGAGAGAGAGAGAGAGAGAGAGAGAGAGAGAGAGAGATGCATGCAAGGTGGAATAAAGAACTTTCATTTCAAGGATCTAAGTATGTCTTAAGAAAACATTGAAATTAAAATCATTAACATAAGCTTTGAACACTATAATAACTATACATTATCTTAACGTGATATTAAGTGTGATGTGCCCCATTACATTTTGTGGGATATTACAAAATACATGAATATTCATGTTTTAATAAATTATATCCATTAATTTTATGCATATTAATTTTATAAAGGATATATTATAAATTTTCAAACCAGATCCATTATTAACCAACACACATTTTACCACCTTATTTTATACACAAAACTAAATGCACAGCTTCAAATAGTGACTAATAATATGACATAGTTGAAGGTCTTCCTTTTTCAAGGAGATTCTCTCCTCATTCCATACAATGGTATTAATGTTAGAATCTATATGGGAAGGTTAAATATTATTTAGTAGAATATTTGTGCATAAATATTCATATAAAATGTCCTTGTATATTGATGTTATTTGTAAAATTTCTAATAATGAAATTTGGGCATTAGGATTATTTAGTTGGTCTTAATTATCAAAGGATTTACATTGACAAAATTTCTCTAGTGAAGGATAAGGTATCTTTAGACCTTTATCTCATCGAGGGCTATGTTAGTTCCCAGTTGTACAGCTCTTTTGCTCAGCCTTGCACAATTGAGAACAATGGAAAATGTGGATGATAAACCCACTAACATGTTGTTATCTTTGGGGAAGGGTTTAGCACATAGATGGACTAAACACAAAAAATTATTAAGAAGCACCGATATAGCATATGGTTAGGTACCTAGGACTTCTATCTTGCCCTAAACCAAGGTGAGAGACCTAAGGGGTAGCTTTATCATATGGAGGGATACCTCACTTCAATCTCCATGGGGATTTTTGGCACACAAATGTAGGTTTGACTAGGTCATAACTAAATTTATACACTGCACCTGGGAAGTATTGTAACATGGAATGCATAAATACACTAAGATAAATATAAGCTACTAAAGATAGATGTGTATATTCTTTCAATCTTAATTTCAATATAAATTTTCAATAATATGGGGTTAAGTGAAAGACAGTAATGTTAGGTTTTAAAGCACAAAATACAAACACATTTTAAGTATGTAATGTTTATGCATCTACAAGAAAATAACACTTATAATATGATACAACTATATTATTTGCTAAGTAGGATAGGTAGGACAAGTTTGATAGTTATAAAAATGGAGTGGTATGCTGGTGGTTTTCAAATAGTAGTGATTCTTTCAACATACATGACATTAGTCATTTGCGAAAATGTAGAAGACTAAGATGCAAGATAAGGTGCAAATGAAATGCAAATACCCAAATTGTTCTTAAAACCCTAGAACATACACTAATAATATAATTTAATATACTTTTTCCTATTAATTTCATAACATAGGGTGCCCTAATGAGTTATTCAACAATATATTTTGAAATAAAACTATAAAAAGGGGTTTATAATATTAAATCTATGACTAAAATTACAACCATTTATAATCATTGAATTAAATGTCCAATTAGCATAATTTTCAAAACATACTATTGCACTTCATCAACAAGAAACAATAAAAACCACAAGTATTTTCATTAACTTTGAAAGTAAACCTTTCATACATCATTTTTACAAAATTTTGTCATGAGGACAAGCGTGGTGATTTTGGTTTTTTGATAAGGGAGACATAAGAATTCTCTTAGATATTTTCAATGACTAGAAATATGCAACCACCTTAGCAAGAGAGACAATACATACACACAACAATGGATACCAAAATTTGGAAGAGACTAGACTTAGAAAAAATTAACAACCAATAACAACCTTAGAAAAGAGGACAATCCCTCCTTTTATACATTTTTTCACCACCTTTTAATTCATGAACATGTTTTTAAATTTGTAATATTATAAACTTTAAAACAACTCTCAAATTTCTACCAAGATTCTTCTAGATGGAATATGCTCATTGCCACACATAGAATCTTCATGCCTTTGTAAGTAAAAAGATGTTTGTAACTATCTTTACATATAATGATGAATATTTTAAATTAATCCTTTGATTTCATGGTTATAAATTCAATTTACATGAGCTTGAAGGAGAATATTCACCTTTGGATCGAAACAAACACTTTGCCTTCTTGTATTATTACTTAGACATGCTTTTGACCACTCATTTAATATTTTGGAATCTTCTTGGACAACTACCCTTCCTCTCATGTATAACAAAAAATAACCCTATCTTATAATTTTGGCATTTAAACATCCTATTTCCATGGCCATTTTACAAACCTTCTTTATACCTTGATCTTGTAGACCTACTTTATTTCTCCCATGGAGTGTTTGAACAAGAAAAACTTGAGAAAATGCAAGACATCGTTTACTTTTACCTTTTTAATTTTTTGTCTCCAAATTGATTTTTTCATTTTTTTTGGTTCATATTTTCACCTTTTAGGGTAGTTTCCATGTTTTTAAATGCTTAAATGTATTAATTTTTACTATTTAGCCTTATGGGGAACTTCTAGTCCCCTATGAAAATTTATACTTTCCTTTGTTTTGGGGAAATATAGAACTCAAAAATACATTTACAATTTACAAATTTACAACCTAAAATTTTATGTTGTAGTTCCCCTAAAAATTTCTCATAGGGAACTAGGAACTTCAAGGGCTAACTAAAACTTGCAAATTTTCAACTTGCAATTTACAGTTGTAATTCCCCTTAAAAGTTTTGTTAGGGAACTGGGAACTTCAAACATAATTTACAATTTTCACAAATCAAAAATTACAATTCCCTTAAAAAATTCCTTGAGGGACCTAGGAACTCCAAGTGCAATTTGTAATTTACATAAATGCAAAATTGTAATTGGCCTTAAAATTTATACTTTGAACTAGGATCCCATGTTCGACTAGCATTTAATGGTGCATTTGGGAGATCCAAGTGCAATTTGTAAATTTGTAAATCTGTGAAATTGCATTCGTCCTCAAAATCTCCTTGAAGCTCCACTTGACGTTAATTTCTCCATGCCAAACTAATCATCAAGTTTGGGAGGGTTAACTGCATATTGCAACTTGCATATTAAAAAATTGTATTTGATATTTGCTTTTAACACTGAAATCTTTCATGGAAACTAGAGCCTCATGTACATCTTTTATGAAACTTTTAATGTTTTGAATCTCCACCTAACTCCATTCCAACCTAATTTATCAAGTGATAATACTTTTAATTCTTGGCCCTTTAGATGAAATTCTAATGTTATCCTAAGGGTTGAGTGATCATTTCCATCCAAATCACCTAAAGAATTGAAACCTTTACTACATTGGATGCTAGAACAACCATGCATAGATGATATTCTTGATTATCTTCCTTAAACTTGCACTCTAAAACCAATATTGAAATTTATTTACTTGGGTAATGTGATTCTTCTATATGCTCAAGAAAAATTACCTTCGTGGGTAACCCACCAATACTATCATAATTTGCTTCTCCAATTTCTTAAAACATTCTTCCATTTTCGTTGCCACCTTTCCATACATTTCATTTCAATTCTCCTTGAAAATATCCTAAAAAACAATCTCTATAATTATTGATAGCTCAATCTTATCATACATCGATGTTCCCTTTTTTGGTTATTTCTTATCTAGTCTTCCCTATGCAATGAGATTTTTAATAACTAAATGGTCGAGAACCGTATTCTAGTTAACCCATTAGATGCGGCCTGCTCATTACCTATAGAAAAATTTTAGGATTCTAGTCAAAATCAATCATAATAACTATATGTATAGTAGCTATATTGATTCCCACACCACCTACATGGGTTAAAAGGAGGAAACAAGAAAAATCATTTCTAGGTAAAAAAAAATGCTCCATTGCTTGATGGTACATATTTGCCCTCACAAAACCATCCAATATCTAAAATTATAATCCCCTTAAACTGAAACAATCTACTAGTATATCAAACATCCTCACCATGAATCACCTTTCAGTAGATAGGACAATTCATTCAATGACATTCTTAATGTTTGTTAATCTCTATACTATAAGGGTTGATAACAAAATGATACTCAAATAGATAAATCTTATAGATGAATTTTACCTTATGAAATACACTAATAATTAAGTTATAACCCATTGAGGGTATCTACTATTCTCAACATTTCAATAACATTCCTAATAAAATTGTCACATATGTACTCATATACTTTCCAACACATATAGAAACCTAAAGGTCAATGGGTTGCTACAAAGGTGTAAGTGCTCCATCTATACTAGTGTGAGTGGTCCATCTATATTATTTGAAGAGGAGATTGTTTCTCCATGTACCCCATTGAGACTTAAATGTTCATTTATAACTTTAAAATTCTCTCAATAGCTCAACAAATCTCTATCTAAATACTATCAAACTATACTACATATGTCACAAGTTGGTAAAAAATAGACTCTATGGGTTAGTTGAGTTGAGGTGGAAAAACAAGCCACTTCGATCTCAACTCTGGACACTGCAAGTCTAGAAAATATGCATAGAGTCTCAATATACCAGTTATCTTCACTTCCACCCTAATATTTTTTTTAATGCAAAAGTCTACTTCATGTCTCTCAAGATAATGTACAACATAAATTGTTTATCATAATTATATTTGTTGTAAGTTGATACTAGTAAGCAAGAAGGTTTGGATTTTAGAAACAAGAAGTGATTCAATAGTTTAAAATTAATAAAACATAAAACTAGGTAATTCTATGTGTGAATTATTTTTTAAAAATTCTATAATACTTGGTGTGTGTTTTAAATGTCTCAACATTTATGCATTGCATGTAATCAAAAAATCACCACTATAGTTAGCCAATTATCTAATACTCTACCCGTATTTAAATGGAGCATGTCTTTTATTCCACCCAACTATGCATTCAACTTCCTTTATTACCTATTAGATTTTCCTACCTCTTATTCTCCTCTATAGGATTTGGATGTGTGCATGCACTTTAAAAGTTCTCATTTTTCTATGTTTCTTCCCACTTCCCATTTTCCACCATATACTTGTTTTATTCTTACTATATTAATATATTATGGGAATGGGAGGTCCACTTGCATTTTTTAAGTTAGAAAATTGCATTTGGTAATTCCTTTGCCACCATGGACATTATCTTCCATGTGTATACTATTGCATCCTTTTCAACCAAAATCTAGAGGTTAACTTGAATTTTTGGACTTGTCTATTTACTACTTACTTTTTGTTTGTGTTTATCATGTGGACTTTGACATTACATTTATAATTTTGATGTAGCTCAAACTAGTAGTCAATGCTTAAAGATTTATCATTTCCTTTTCCATAGTGTCTTATGACTTTTGAATAATGGTGAAAAATTTGCATAATGTATTTTAATAAAGTGTTTTTGGCATGCAAATTTCTCAAAGAAATACCTATTGGGATTTTACCTCTAATTTTCAATTTGGTCAAACCTTACACTTGAAAATAAAAACTCTACTAACTACCGTGCATCCCCCTTTAACCCTTTGATGTGGCCCTTTACAATTATTCCATGGCTTGGATGGTTGGACATTCATTTTTATGAGATGTTTATGCATAGTGAATTACAAATAATGAGAATGACATGTTTCCTAGCCTACTAAAACTAATAAAAAGAAAGACAAGGCTAGGATTGCATGTGGTTCATATTGTAGTGGAAATGGCACCTATTTCCAAGGTTGGGGGATTTGGAGATTTTATAATTCACCTTGGAAAATCATTACAAGAAAGGGATATGTTTTAGAAATGATATTACCAAAGTATGAATGTATGAATTATAGTTAGATGGGTAAATTAAAGGTTTTTGACTTATATATTGGTTCATATTTTTATGGTCTATTGTTCAAAAACAAATTTTGGTTAGGGACAGTTGAAGGTCTTCTTATGTAACTCATCGAGCCGTACAACTGAGCAAAATTACTATATCAAGGACTATTTTATGGAGAGGGTGATGATTTTCAAATGTTTTACATTCCTTAGTAGAGTAACATTGGAATTTATTCTTCAATCTGAAAAGAACATCTCTAAATGGAGTATTTGGCCACTTGTTAGTGTGAAGAATCAAAATGGCTGACTTGTATGAATGTTTATGTTTTGCTTTTTAATATCTATATGTTGTAATTATTTAGAATGTATTTTTCTCAATGATAAACATTAAATTATATATTTCCTAAAATATATCCTAGATTTTCAATCTCTTCCACCATAGTCCTTCAATTCTTTTGACCTCACTACAGAAAATAATGTTATAGTTTATCTGATTATCATACAATATGTAGCTTTTATCAATATGTAGATTGTATCAAACAACCACTATAGATAATTTCACTTTTATTGAAATAATTACACTCCTATAAGTTTATTAAAACGTGAAAACGTGAAATGTTAGTTAAATAGATATCTTATAAGGTTTAGATAAGGGTAGAGTGGGATCAATAATTTTTATTTAGGATGACATTTGTAGATAATAGGTAGACATTTAGATAATCTGGCATTAATATCTCAAAAATAGGCCACAAATTCTTAATGAAAATTTTGAAACTAACACTAGCTCTCACCTGTAGATGTATACCCCTTGAAGTTGTGTAAATAACAAGACCATGTGCTAATCCATTGGGTCATAGAGTCAACACTTTATCAATCTATCAAAAAACACCCATGGAAGTTTAACAACACAAGGTAGATCAATAAAAATAGATAAAAAATATTTTAAAATAAACACACAAAAAAAAATTAAAAGGACCTGTATAAAGAAGGCTTAAACTAAAGGACTGCAAAATAAAAAAATCAACAAAACTATACACTATAATATTGTACATAGTTATAGACTTAATCTAGGAAATGTTTTAGATGTCTGACACTAACTGGAAGCTCTAGTATTTGACCATCCAAGTATCCCAAAAATAAATTATTTTCCCAATCTTGTAATTAATGGAATAAGTACCCATCAACAAGGTATCAAACTTTCCATGCTTTCCTTTCTCTTCATGCATGTTATTCCAAAGTAGAACCAGATCGCTGACATGAAAAGTTATTAGAGTGACCTTCTTCTTGAATATTCTCTTGATTCTTTCCTTGAACATGAGGTTATTTTATGTTATTTTCTTCTAATTTTATAAAACTAAACAATCTAGTTCATCCTACTTTCATGGTTGATTTGCTCATCATCATCTTCTAGATGTTGCATGGACTGATAGGTTTACAACTACAAATTTATAGGCAAAACTTCTTGATATCCTTAAACAAGATCAAAATGGATTTTACTTATATGTCTCTTAGGCATGATCATATTATCCCACAAGGCATACATCAAATTTTCACCCCACTTCATCTTATTTGCTTCCAAGGTTAGTTTAGTGATTTTGAGCATGTTCTTGTTACTAGATTTATAGTGTCCGCTTCAACCCGTTTCATGAATTAATTATTTGAAATTAGTATCCATCTATGTCCATCAATTGAATATTAAAAATTTACCCAATTAAATCAATTTACCATTATCTAAATGGGCCTTCAACCATCATAGGTTATAAGGGAAGAGAACTAGAAGCTTTCAACCTTGCAGCACAACACTGACATTTATTAATTTTTTGACTTGCTGAGTAACATATTTAAATAGTGATGGCTACCAATAAACAAATCTAATAATTTTATGAGCTATGAATTTAGGTGAAAAATGGCCACCGCATACTCTAGTGTGAAATTCTTCAATTAAATCTGGAGTTTTTTCCTCTACCAGGCATCTTAGAAGAACCTAGATTCTATAATAGTAGTACACTTTTAGTCAAGAGGTATTTTTGGGAAACAAGTTTGAGAGTTCTCATTTTTTTTTTGTCCATGTTAGGGGGAAAATTTATATTTTTAAATTACTAAACAATGTATATATAAAATAAACATATGTTAGTTTAACTCAAAGAATCATAGACATTAAAAACATAAGTATTTACCCAAACAAATTGCAAATTGGTCTCAAAAATGAACTTGGATAGACCCATCCCTTTAACTATCTTGGTGGTATAAATATCCATGTCATACTCTTGAAACTTATTAATCCACTTTTATCTCTTGTTAAATGCTTCAATCTGAGTCAAGATGTCCTTTACCATTGTATTTTGAATGTAAGCAACAATATTTGAGCTCATAATATAAGGTTTGAACATCTTAGAAACCTTAAAAAGGGTGAAATATTTTTTTTACATGATTGTATAATTCAATTAAGAACCTTGAATAGTTTTTCTAAATAATTCTATAGGTTTCATATGACCATCTTCATTAGTTTACAACAAGACAAAAATTATGTATTATATGATGCAAAATATAATACCTTAAATCCTTTTATGTAATCATGACTAGCCAGGATAGGGGTAGATTTTAAGGCTCATTTTATGTCATTAAATTATATCATGGCCTTTTCATCCCACTTGATGGTTTGGTCCTTCCTAAAAATGGATGTTTTTAGGCAATGCAATCTTTACAAAATTAGACATAAACCTCCTTATGAAATTAATTTGTCTAAAGAAAGACTAAATATTCTTCTTTGATTGTGGGATAGGCACTTTTTAGATGGATTCCACCCACTCAAACTCAATCATGAAACTATCCTTAGACACTATATACCCCCAAAAACTTAGACTTTTGTACTCTTAAGTGACATTTATAATGATTAACTGAAATGCTAAACTCCATGAGTCTAATGAACACTTTCTCTAAATGAGCTTAAGGTTCATCTTTACTCTTGGAGTACATGATAATATCATCTTGATACATAGTTATTCAATTTTTAATTACCCTTAGAAAGGTAATGTCCATAGCTCACTGAGATATTTCACTAGAATTTAGTAACCCAAAAGGCATCCTCACATGGACATATGTGCCCCAAGGCATACTAAATGTGGTCTTGGATCTCTCAAAATCTATCACCACAACCTCATTATAACTTGAGAAACCATCTAGTGTGGACAACATCTTTGATCCTATAACACTTTGCATAAAGTTATCTATATTACTCAAGGGATAATAATCCTTAAAATAAGATTTGATCAAATTATGTAAATCCACACACAACTAGATATCACCAATTTTCTTCCATACATGGATTAATTTTTCGACCCATAATGATTATTCGATAGGATGAATAATCCCATTGCCTCTTATCTTGTTTAAGTCATCCCACATCTTGGTGGCCAAGATGTGGTTGATGGGTATTTATTTCTACCAAAAAGGCTTATTATGAAGCTTGAATGGGATGACATGTTGAAATAAGTCTTCCCTATATGATTTCAAAAATAGAATAAGAGAAACCTAAATAGTCCTCATACTTCTTCAAAAACAACATATAAACTTACTCCTCAAATTCACTTAAGTGAGTATCCAATCAAACCATATTTGGATTCTCTAGAGGATCCAAACTACACTCAGTCATGTCTTTTGAAATAAATGATTCTCGAGTTTTGATTCTATCATCTATATCAAATTATGATTATAAAATTATCAATCCCCTAGAGAGAGTGTTTTTTCAGTTGAATTATATCCTTCCCAAATAAGGTTTATTATACATCACAAACTTCAACCGTGGACTCAAAGTCTATGAGTTGATCTTGGAATTATGCTTAAAAATTTAGAAACTTCTTAATTTATTTATCATCATCAAAAACCTATAAATTATAAACATTGTCTAACATTGAATCCCTAACAAGCACCTCCAATTGATACAGATAATGAGGGTTCATATTTTTAATTTCAAACTAAGCACCTACCCTTGCAAGTCTATCAAATTCTTCATTGAAAATCCTATCATAATAACAAATGTTAAATGCATCAAAACACTCAAATAGATCCGGTACAAAATTTTATTATTGTTTCTATATTTTTTTGTAGCATAAGTAATGCTTATTTTCTTAAACACTAGCTTAGAATCATGCTTCATAATTGAATTTAAAATTTCATTTTTGAGAGCAATACATAAACCAAGAAAGAATGCCACATACTTAGTATTATTGTTTTTTTAGGGAAAGGAAACCTAAAAATAATAATTAAAACATTTAACATTTGGATTATAGAAGATAACCCCAACTCTATTTTCATGATTGGAGAAAGCCCCATCAAATGACATCTTCCAAATAACATGTTCATTGTAAAACCCAAGATGAAGAACAACTAGTTGATTAACAACAACCATAGTACCAATGAAGTTATCCAACTTAACATACATGTTCAATATTTGATTTAGAGAATGCTTTGGATATTCAATTAAGTGTATCATCTTTGGCTGCCTATTAAGTTTGATCATCTTAATTTACAATAGAATGGTGTCATAAGACAAGTCTAGTTGAATACTTCTACCAATGATAATATCGTATTTTAATGATAGCAACATACCCAACTTAGGTGTGTTGTCCATAACTATTAAATCCATATCTAAATACTTACCTTGATGTGCTACCAACTATACTGCCAATCCCTTCGCTTATCTAATAAATAGCACCTATTATTAATCCATGGCATAACACTTGCCAAAGACTGATGTAATATTAACTTTGATCTCATTTAAAATATCTATGGGAATCACATTACAAAAATATCTAGAATCAAACATGTATTTTTGAATAATCAAACCATTAATTAATATGGTTATGTAAAATAGATCTGTATTCAACTGAATTTCTACCAATGCAATCCCTAGAAAGGAATCTGAGATTGGTTCAAAAACCTCTTCTAATTTTTTTCACTTTATATGAGTATTGGGGCTGAATTTATCTCCTTTGCATCTAAATTATCACCATATTCTAAGTATTCAAATTCTCTCTTCCTATGTTTAGGTATTCATAATAACTGAACATGTCTATTGGAGAGTTATCAATGATGTCACAATGATTTCATGGAGGTATCCTAGTAAGTGGATGTAGTTCTTTGATACCATAATCAGCAATGACAATGTGTGAAACGTGATTTTCCTATTATATATAAAGAAGCATTTGTTGATATTTAGAGTTTTCTTGGTTTGAAATTTTTATGAATGAGTCTCAAGTATTGAGCATGTGAAAGACATCCTATAAGAAGTGTTATATAATTTGAGATATCATGTCCATGAGTGTTATTCATCTAGTTCTTCATTGGATTCATCTAGACATTTTTTTTTGGAGACAAAAAATTTGAGTAGGTAGTTTGATGACATCACCGTTACCATATGGGAATGAGTCAAGCGGAGTTGGTCATATGGTTGTGATCAAATTAGTCCCTAGTTGCTATACACCAGATCTCAAGCCATGCATTGAAGCATGATTAAATATATGAGGGATCAAAGTTGGATTTTTAGTCATAATTCATTATTTTCCCATACTTAGCCAAATTTTCATGTGCCTAGAAAGAGTTGAGTAAGCATGTTGATAAAGTCAACATTTACATGCATGGAGGTGTTGAGATAATATGATCATATGTGTTTGTTTTTTTTTTTCCCTAGTTTATTTCCACTAAATTTTATATCATATGATAAATCATGTCAAAATATATTCATATACAAATTTGAGATCCCATGTAGTTTGACTGTGTTTTTCCATACTTAACCAAATTTGTATGTGGCAAGGAGAATTGAGTAAGCATTTTGATGATGTTATATCTTATACATGTGAAGGTGTGGAGACAAATTGATTATATGGGTTTGTTAAATTTTGATCCTATCTAATTTTTAATAGAATTTAGATCATGTGATAAGTCATGTTAAAATATATGTTTGGTCAAATTTGGTCTCCCAAGTATGTTTTTGACATAGTTGGTTATGTGATAGAAGATTTTAAGAATTAATTTTAATGGTGTTATATCTCAAACATGTGAAGTTCTTAGGAGCATATTTTTTTATGGTTGGACTCTACTATATGAGGACATCATTTGGTCTAAATTTGAGATCATGCATTAAAGTGTGGTGAAGGTTATTAAGGTCTAAAGTTGGCCTTATACGTAGATAAACAAGGTTCCCATACTTAGTCATTTCTACACAAATTAATGTTCAAACAAGATTGATGGTGTACATTACTCTAAGAATTTAATAAAAAGTGATATGATGATAGTTGAATTATGTTTAATGATAGATAAAAAGTAAATTATATGGACATAATGGTGAGTGAGTGTTCATACAGATTGATTGAATGGTGAGCATTGATAGTTAAAGACCTAGTTGATCTGTAGAGATCAATGGAGTGTGTTGAGTCAACAATTGCATGAGATGAAGTCAAACTGATAGCGGTTTAACATTTGGCTTTCATGGTCTATGAGGTAAAGATTGAATAAGATCAATGGTGCATGACTAATCTAAAGCTAAGAAGACATGAGATGCAAACATTGTGTTTGGAGTTTAATTATGACTGTTTGAATTCATGTTTTTTAATTTAACATAGGGAAAAACTAGAGCTCTATATTTTGTCCACATTTTTTGATAGAATTCAAATTTACACATGCAATAAAAATTAAAGTGGTAGAGGAATCTAGGGTACATCTATAAATGTGGATTTGAAGATTATAAATTGTGTATAGATAAATATATGGTGATCCAAGGTTGACTATGTGTTCATGCATGTTCTACAAGTAACCTGAGAAGGCTATTTGAGCTCATTTCAATTTTATTTTGATGTTTCATGATTAATTAGCCTTATAAGAATGTTTTAAACTCCATGGGAATGTTATGTGTAGTTTTGAGAGGTGAAATCATTCATTAGTCTATATGAAAAAATTTATGAAGATGATTATGTGTTTGTTCATAGTGCTCATGTGCACCAGGTTAGTGATTGAGTTACTTGAGCATATGCAAAGGTTAGAATGAGTGACTATGATAATTAAAGGATGTAGTAAGGGACATAATGATTTTACCTATGTATTTATAAGTGGTTTTATGTATATTGGTTTTCTCACTTGATAAATTTGTAAATGGGTGAATAGGTCTCCATGAGACCTCTAAGGGCTACAAGGGTCTTATAAAAAGGTGTAGCTTCTTAACGGTGACCCATAGGTTCTATCCCATATGAGGTTTGTGTTGATATATGCCTTATATTTATATATTCATTAAAGGCTAAGTTGTGACTAATGGCTGACCAAGGTATTGATTATCAACTATGCTCTATAAATAGTGAAATCAAAGATGGTGATTTTTAGATTTTGTTAGCAAGAGACTTAGGAGATATTTTAGAGAGAATTATATCTGAGAGATTTAGAGAGTTAAGTAAATGAGAAGAGAGTGAGAGTTCCTATATATCGGTTTGATGAGGAAAGGATATTGAGGACTATTTTTGTGATCAACAGGTTAGGTTTGTAATGACAGTACAGTGTTCTTGTAGTTTGATGTTATGTGAAGAGATCTAAGTGAGCATATGAGGACTATTTGAGTGAAGAAGGAGAGAGATTATGAAATGCCTATACAAGATGATAATATTAGTTAGAGAGAGTTTGTGCAATGATTAGATAAGTAATAGGTCCATAATTAAGTCCTGAAGACATTAGTTCAAAGGTGGATGTGTTCTTTTAAAAGATGGTCTAAAGGACTTGATCTTCCTTAGGGTTAGTTTCTACTTGTGAAATAGGGTTTCAATAAAAACATTTGGTCAAAAGGACTTGACCAAACAAATGGTCATAAGGACATGATCATCTTAGGCATAGGTGCTCTATCTAGAACTACTATTTCAGTAAAGGCCTTAGGTCAAAAGGACATGACCAAGGTTCCTTATCAAAAAGACTTGATCAATCTTTTATTTGTGATCATCTTATAGGATAGTATTCCATCTGTTTTTAGTCTTGAGAGTGGGTTTTACTCCTTAAGAGAGTTTCCCACATAGATCTTGTGTTGTGTATGTGATCTTTCTTTATGTTCATTATTCACTTCTATGAATGATATGTATGTTTCATGAATGATTGTATTGAATTATTAAGTATTTTCAAAGGTTTATAAATTGAATTAGATTTTTTTCCACCACTGAATCACCATCCTTCATATATTTTACCTCTAACAATTGGTATCAGATCAAGTTCCTATAGTAAAGGCTTGATATTTTGAAGGTGATCAAAGGTACAATGGCTAGTCAAAAATTTCTAGGTGGTGTCTCTACTAGGCAAGTACCGATGTTTAATTGATCTAATTAGACATTTTGGAGAGCTAAGATAATGAAATAAATTATGTCCATAGGGTTTGATGTATGTCAATTTATTTTTGATGGTTATGTTTCTCTTTCCATTCCTCTATCTAGTGTTACAAATAAGAAGCTATTTGAGAACAAATGTAAGGTAATGAATGCCATCACTTGTGGTCTTATAGAAAATAAGTTCACCAGAGTAAATCATTACACATATGAAAATGAAATATGCCATAAATTTAAAACTCTTTTTGAAGGAGATTCAAAGGTTAAGTTGTCAAAGTTGCAGACTCATTAAGGACAATTTTAGAGCCTCAAAATGAAAGAAAAATATTTTATGCCATCTTTTGTATAGAGAGTTGATGAGATTGTTAACACCATTAGAGGTCTTGGAGAGAACCTTGATGAGGATAATATAGTTCAAAAGGTATTAATGTCTCTATCCATAAAATTTTATCCAAAACTATTTGCTATAAAATAAATTCATGATCTTAATAAGTTGAATATGGATCAATCACATGGAACCCTTGCCACCATAGAAGGAAGTAACATTAAAAATGGAGATGAAGAAAAATGGGAGTTCTAAGGTAATAAAACCAAAGAATATGACATTTCTAATATTGGTGGGGATGAAATAATTGCTTCATTTACAAGGAAATTGAGAAGATGTTTATCCAAGTATAAGGGTAAGCTACCTTTCAAATACTTCAATTATGGAGATAGAGGAAATTTTGCTAATAACTGGCCTCATTAGTAAAAGAATGCTATTAAATAATAGCATGATTAAGGTCATGGTGATGGAAAGGGATCATTCATGTCTGATGAAAACAAAAATTGATTCAGATGGTTTGACAATAATGAGAATTATTACAAACATAAGAAGAGTCTCTACACCAAAGAAGATTTTAGATAATTAGATGAGAGTGAAGACAGTGACTCAAAATATGATCATGAAGATGATGGTCCTATTAAAAATAAAGCTTTGTTAATAGTTGAGGAAGGAATTTTCTCACATTATAAGGAGTATATTTGGAGTGATTTAAATAATGATGAAGATGAGGTGGGATGTTAGACTGTATTGATGAATGCTCTTGAAGAACTAAAGATTGAGAAGAAGATCAATAAGAAAATGAAATATAAACTCAAGGATTATGAGGAGAAATTTAGTGTGTATGAGGTAATAATGAATGAAGACACCAAGGAGAATAAAAATATGATCAAGCATCTCAGTTGTAAATTAGAAATTATAGCTACAAGCCTAGAATCTAAAGAAGATGAATGTTCAAGGTATGTTTTTGAAAATGAATCTTTGAAATCTAAGTTAGAGAAGACATTTAGTAAGGTGAATACATTTATGATATTTGAAAAGAGCTCATGTGATTTAGATAATAATTTGAGTGTTGAAAATCATGCTAATGATATAAATAGTCTTGGATATGAAGAAGAACAAAAGAATGCAACTCAAGACAAGATGAAGAATAATGTAAACTAAGACAATCAGCCTTTAAAGATAGATCTTCATACAAGGAATGATGGTGTAAATAGATTAAATACAAATCATATTAGACAAATAAATTCCATGAGGTATGAAAATATCAATGGTTATTGTTATACTTGTAATTAGTTTGGGCATAGAGCTAGAAAATCTAAAAGACCTATTAAAAATGAGTTTGTATGGGACTATGATTGGGGTCATCAATCAAAAGGAGTAAGTAAGTTTAAGTGATTCAATTGTATTAATGAAGAAAATTTTTCTAATCATTGTCCAAATAAGAAAATTCAAGGTGATTCTTGTTCAAAAAGATTAGTTTTTTTCAATTTTCATGACACTGGACACATTGATAGATTCTGTCCAAACAAGGTAAGACAAGCATAGTACCTTTCAAGTAGTGTTGATTTCTATAGTTATTTTGACATAGGACACATTGAAATATTACTTCTAAATATAGAAAGGTAGAAAGAGCTTCTTGAAAAAAGTATGGTATGCTTCATTTGTACACAAAGAGGTCACATTACTATGATCTGCAAGCAAAGTCATAAAAGTTAGTAAAATTTCATTCAGGATCCAAGAATGAAAAGGAAGAAGGAAAGTTAAATCATGGAAACCAAAGGTGATAAGTATGAATCATGATGAGTCTAAAGGTTCAATTAATATGTTTTATATGGTGGAGAATGATTTATAGGTTGAAGAGTCCCATGAGGTCTCACTGTTTTCTCATGTTGAGAATGAAGAGACTAAGCTCAAGGATAAGACTAAGGTATTGATTGAGGCTAGTTATATGGTAAGTATGGGTCCTAGTAAACATCATTCTATTTTTTATCAAGCTTCATGAAAATAATATCAATTTTTTGTACCTAGTGATTTGGTTCCAAGCTACAAGGAATATTCTACAAATGAAAATATATGTCATGAATCTATGTTGTCTCCATATATTATAAATTCAATCATAGAAGGAAAGGATAATATTGTATTTGTTGAGGATTTTTTCTCTCTTAAGTCTAAGAAGAAGAATATAAACTATAAGTATTGATTGAGAAAAGAGGAGATAGTGTTGATGCTTAGAATTTCACTATTTCCAACACCAACAATGGGAAGTTTTAGGAATCTGGGACTTGCGACCTGAAATGAACTCCATATTTTAAAGAAGCTAGCCCTTCTTTATCTCAAAAAGTAATTTTGGGAAAAAGTATATAAATTAAACAGAAACACTAATACAATGAAAGAAAATCTAGCTATGGTGATGCGCCTGAGTTTAATGCAAGCCTTAACACTAAGCATAGAGAAGCTATATTTAAGATTCAATTACATTAAAGAGCAAACAATCCATGATCAATGTAAAAGATGAAAACAATAGAATCAAAGGCTCACAACTTAGTCTATTTTTGTAGTAACATATAAAACATCAACAAAGGCACAAAATTTAGTCTTCTTATTAATTTTCTAGTCACATAAAAGGCACATATGCATACACAATTATATAAACTTTCTAACTCAAGAAACCAGAACAAAGGCAAATGATATTCTTGGCCACAACTAGGAAGTCTAAAACTTCTTGATAATAATCTCTCACAGAAAATACTTTCTATCCTATGATTTTTGCACTTATATTTATAGCATCAGACTAGCCCTAGATTACCTGCACGTTGCCAATCCAACTATCTAGCTGAACTTTAACTGAATTTGAAATGTTTAACAAAGGATATTTTCTAGATATAAAATGTTTAGTCTCCCTGCAAGTTCATTGGCTAAATTAGATACATGTGACACTTTTAAATGTTAAATAGGTGAGGACACTTAGCATATTCTGCTAACTCTACTTTAAAAATGTCTCATTATTTAGGAGGCACTAGAAAATGACACTTGGAAGCTTCCATAGCCCTTACAAAAGACACACGACACTTTTCACATAACTTATACTCTTTACCTGTGTCTATGCTCAAGAGTGTTCTATCTTTGACATCTGTCACAGTCCGCTGCTTCAAAAATATTAACAACTTATAGAAAGTGGGACCCACAACACTTATTGCCCAAGAAAATTCATGAAGGGAAAGGGGATAGGTGGCACTTTTCACGTATATTTAACAAGGGACACGTGGCAGTCTCTGCTTCCTTTAAAAGATTTTAGACACTTTTTGAAAATCTTGTGAAAGTTGACACATGGCGGTCTCTGCTAAACTTTAGCTATACTATAGAGACATTCGAGACTCATTTCAGATTCACATAGATGATGACACTTGGTAGGTTCCACTTACTTTTGAAGCAAAACTTGGGGCCCACAATAGTCTTTACTCAATCAGTGAAACAAAATGAAGAAACTGCAAATGTTGACACTTGGCAGCTTTTGTTACTTTTAGGTAGGGGCATGTGGTAGCTTCCACTATTTTTAGAAAAACATATTAAAACCTTTCACAATTGCCACTTGGCACCTTTCACTTGATCTTGAGAGAAGCTTATTGAAATAAGCTTTTGAAACACATAAGAAACATGAAATGTAGATGCTGACACTTGTTGCGCTCTTCTAAATTACAATAGGACATGTGGCACATTCTGTGCAACTTATAGAAATTATAAAATGTCGCAACTGATGACACTTTGTAGCTTCTGCTTGATTTTTATACTTAGATAAATTTTAGGAAAAAGTGAAACTCATGCCCATGCTTTGTGTCATAAAACTTCACTACCTCAAAACTGAAACACACTAGTATAAAACTTAGAGTGCACAACGGAAGCTCAAAAAATAAATATGTAGAGTTTTTTACTCTATAGTTCTTGGCAACCTCGAGGACTTTTGAGCCTGCTCAAAAAGAATCCAAAGAATGTATAAAAACTGTGACAAAAATCACAACTTCATTAAGGTTGTTTGATAAATAGACCACTCATCATCAGATAATCACTACTTATTTTGCAGTTCATGGAAGGTTAAATCAAGGTTGATGATATCCTTGTGTGAAAAATTCTACAAAATATGAACTGTATGCTTCAATTGAAATTCAAGATGGGACATGGGTATCAAGATAGCTTCCACTTCAAGCATTGATGAATCATCTATTAAACCCTAGACAATTGACTGATCACTTTGCCTGGCTAACAACAAAGGTTTAATCTCATCAACCATCAACACCGTGTTGCTATTAGGAAAAAGGGAGGGAGGACCCAATTGCACCAGATCTTCAATTTGTTTTTTCATGTATTTGATTCCTTCTTTCACCACATCTAGAAGCTCGTCACATTTAATTGCTACAGTGTTGCAACTAAGAACTTCATTCACTCTTTTAGCAATAATCATTCTATCACTAATCCATGCTGCTGATAACATTCCATCAGTTGCATCATACAACTTTTGTAGCAGCATTTGAGAATCAAACACTCTCAAAGAGATAGTCGACAGAGTGGCTTCAACTGAAGTCTCCACCTTTTCACATAACTTCTATGGATTTAGTAGAAAGGATAAAGAGGGTCTGAGCTGAGCAACCTCTTCAGAGATTATTTTCCATATTGATACATAAAGCTCCATAACTAGATTGAAAACCCCTTCATTCTTTGGCCTATTAGCCAACTCAAGTGTCAATTGTTATGTCATTTTTCACTCAGCTTGAAGTTGGGCCAGTATGTCAACAGTATTGTTCTTCTCATTAAATAGCTTTGGTTGAAGTTGAGTGACCTATATCAAGCTTTCCTCACATTTTTCCTGTAATGTTGCCTTTTCCCACCTTAAGGATATAACTACATCTTTCACCTACATCATCCCTTCTTTCAAAGAATCATTTTGGGCCTAAATAGCTTGATGAGTTTGAAAAGAAACAATATCTTACAATTGTTTATTAAGACTCTCTATTTCATTATTCTTGGTTTTGATCTCTGTAGTCAGACTGCTATAGTTTGCTTTCTCTTGAGCTAGATCAACCTCCATATTTTGTAGCTTATTTGATACTTTCAAATAATCATTAACTCCTGCAAAAGTGGATTCATTTAGTAGCTTAACCCTATCTTGTGGCTTGAAAAGGAACATATCTATAGCCACTGCATTCATGGTATAATCTTCAAGCTGCATCTTCTCATTTGGCTTGACTACATTAGGTGACAAATGGGTCACCACTAGTTGCTACTAGATTGGGTCAAATTGTGACCTCGTATGTGGTGTAGTCAAGGCTTTATTATCTTTCATCCTATTTTTCTCCATCCAGGGTTCTCTAGCCTTCTTAGCAATATCTGTTTGAGTTTGGAAGGTAGGGCTAGTGGAAATCTGAGGAGGTACACTCTTTGAGATAGAGGGGGGAAAATGAGGCAATGATGTGGCCTGAGTATGAATAGGTGGGGGAAATGAGAAATGGGCATAGTAGAGATGATAGGGGATATTATTTGGCCAAATGGAATTATCATGCTTATATAAGAAGAGAAAGACTAAGAAGAAGGAGAAATAATATGTACCTAAGGAGCAACCAATGTACTCATTCATTGGTGTTGTGAGGGTTCTACCTCCTCCTCAGTATCAGGCTGAAGCTTCAACATCTTATGTTTCCTTGGCATTTCTTCTTCTAGCTATGATTCCTTCTCTTTGACATTTACCACTATTTCCAGTGGTAATTGTACAAAATTGGGAAACCTGAAGACTGACACTGATGGAGAAGTTTTGGGTGGTGAAGAACCACATTCTTTTATTTTTCAATGGCATTGAGAAATTGGGGCCAAACAATTATAGTGACTATAGCTGAGGTCTGTCTTGAGGTCTGCAATATATGACTAGATTCTGCTCTAGCTTCTAACTATCCACCATGTGTCTGAAATGTATTTGTATCAGGGATAGAGATAGGAGATGGATGACATTCATCCAAGATTTCTTCCCATTTCTCATCTGAATCTACATTACCAAAAGAGTGAGTAGTCTCACAAATCTCCTGCCTTCACGTCCAATAGGCTTCTATGATCCAAAAATTAGAAGTTTTGGTTGATAAATATCACAATAACATAGAAATAACATAGTAACAATGAATTCTCTGAGAAGAGATGTAGTATTACTCAAGATCGCAATACAAATATATGCTTATCTCTGGGAAGAGATGTCTGTCTTCACATTTCAGGTTACCTCTTATTTTATACACAATTTGAAAGCATGTGTATGATGTCGAAGGTCACCAATCTTGAGGGAGATGAAGTGGTATGACTTCTAATGTTTAAAACAATACTTAATTCGAGGAATTACTATTTTTAGAAACTTACTATTTTTAGACAACACTATTGAAATTGAAATTTGAGGCACTTCTATTGGGTTTTCAGGGGTCAAACTTAATTGAGTAGAGATCTATGCCATTTCAAGACGTTCCCCTCATTCTTATCTTTCCAACGGCTCAAACAACGAGTCAATTGGAGCTACGGTGCAAAAGTTATGGCTCCTGGAAGTTCTGTCATCAATTGGGGTGGAACTGTCACCCGAATTGTCACCTAAATTGATGCTTGGATCATTCCTGCCTCATTGAAAAGCAATGGTCCCCATTGCATCAGGGCTCCCCATCAGGTGTGGTAGTTGTTTTTTGATTTGATTCTCTGTGAGCCACTCACCTTGATGACTAAGCTGGCTCCTTTTGACCACTCGATAAAGCGGAATAGAGTGTCCTCTAGTTGTCTTCATCCAGGTATCAACAATCTGAACCTCTTCCACTAGAGCAAAACTCTATGGATCAATTTCATCAATGTTGAGTTGTTCTACTACAACTGAAGTGTCCAAGAGAGGTGGATGATATGGTTTGAGGAGCTCCACATTGAATATTGGGTGCAGACCAAGGTAGGCTAGGAGCTTCAACTCAAAAGCATTTTCTCCAACTCTTCTGGTGATGGTGTATGGACCATATTGCAGAGGCCAAACCTTCCTATGTGGGCCTACAAGTCATTCCTTTTGATGTCACAACCAGACCTTGTCACCCATAGCAAAATGGTGTGCAATCCTTTGCTTATCATGGTGTTGGTTATACTTTTAATTCATCTTCTCCAGGATGTCATGAACTTGTTGCTGACGGTGTTGCATTTGTTCAATAAACTTTGTAGCTTTTGCTGCATCAGATCTTCCATGAGGTGTGTATTCTATGGTGGAAAATGGAACTGCAATATCAACTGGTGCCATGGGTTGGAACCCAAAACATACTTGGAATGGACTGTGCTTGGTCGACCTGTGCAGTGCCCGATTGTATCCACGTTGTATGAAAAGAAGTCCCTCATCCCATGTGCATCGATATTTGGAGTGGTACATCCAAATCATGTGAACAATCAAGCAGTTTACCACCTCTGTTTGACCACCAGTTTGTGGATGGAAGGCTGTGGACTTCATCAGCTTAGTATCCATCATCTTCCATAGAGTGGACCAGAAGATGCTCAAGAACCTGCTATCTCGATCTGAGACAATGGACTTGGGAAGACCAAAATGGAGCCATACATCACTAAAATATAGTTGAGTAGTTTCCTTAGTAGATATATTTTTTTATAGGCAATCATGATAGCCATTTCTGAAAAATGATCAACTACCACAAAAATACAGTCCTTACCATGTTTTGAAGAGGGAAAACCTAATAGAAAATCCATTGAGATGAATTCCCAAGGCCTGGTTGGTTCTGGCAATGGCGTGTACAATCCTTGCTTCTTATTAGTTGGCTTGGCTATTGCACACGGGGTTTAAGATTTGAGATATCTTTCCACATCCTTTCGCATATGGGGCTAGTAGAAGTGTTTTTGAAGAACTGCCAATGTTTTCTCAATACCAAAGTGTCTACCTATCCTACTGAAGTGTGCTTGCCATATCATCTTTTGTTGCTCTACAACTGGAACATAGATGTGTCCCATATGACAAAGGACATTATCTTGCAAATAGAAATAAGAAACATGTGTACCTTTTTGAAGTGCTTGATATGTATTAGCAAAGCTAGGATCTGCTTCATACAGGGCACCACAAGTGGTAGTCTCATGTCCGCACAGGCCCAAAACTATTGTGAGTACAGTAATTGGTGGGTGGCTCAGACAATCTACAGCTGTATTTGAGCTCCCCTTTTTGTGTTTTATTATTAGGTGGAATTGTTGAAGATATGTGGCCCACTTTTGATGCCTCTCATTTCAGAGCTTGCTTTGTGTCTGGATGAAGACAACCAGAGGACGCTCTATTCCACTTTATCGAGTGGTCAAAACGGGCCAACTTAGCCATCAAGGTGAGTGGCTCAAAGAGAATCAAATCAAGAAACAACTACCACACCTGATGGGGAGCCTTGATGCAATGGGGACCATTGCTTTTAAAGGAGGGAGGAATGATCCTGGCCATCCTGTTGCATATCACAGTGAAACGTTCACTGATACAATCAGGAAATATCCAACATACGATAAAGAGCTCTGATACCACTGATCCAAAACCCAATAGTTTTGGTTGATAAATATCACAATGACATAGAAATAACACAGTAACAATGAATTCTCTGAGAAGAGATGTAGTATTACTCAAGATAGCAATACAAATATATGCTTATCTCTGGGAAGAGATGTTTGTCTTCACATTTTGGGTTACCTCTTCTTTTATACACAATTTTAAAACATGGGGAGGATGTGGAAGGTCACTAATCTCGAGGGAGATGAAGTGGTATGAATTTCAATATTTAAAACAATACATAATTCGAGGAATTACTATTTTTGGAGACTTACTATTTTTAGACAACACTATTAAAATTGAAATTTGAGGCACTTCCATTGGGTTTTTTGGGGTCAAAATTCATCAAGTAGAGCTCTATGACATTTCACGATGTTCCCCTCATTCTTAGCTTTCCAACGGTTCAAATGGTGAGTGAATTGGAGCTACGGTGCAAAAGTTATGGCTCCCAGAAGTTTCATCATCAATTGGGGTGGAACTGTCACCCGAATTGTCGCCTAAATTGATGCCTGGATCATTCCTCCCTCCTTGAAAAGAAATGGTCCCCATTGCATCAGGGCTCCCCATTAGGTGTGGTAGTTTTTTCTTGACTTGATTCTCTATGAGCCACTCACCTTGATGGCTAAGCTGTCCCCTTTTGACCACTCGATAAAGCAAAATAGAGCGTCCTCTGGTTGTCTTCATCCAGGTATCCACAATCTGATCCTCTTCCACTGGAGCAAAACTCTGTGGATCAAGTTCATCAATGTCAAGTTGTTCTACTACAACTGAAGTGTCCAAGAGAGGTGGATGATATGGTTTGAGGAGCTCCACATTGAATATTCGGTGCAGACCAAGGTAGGCTGGGAGGTTCAACTCAAAAGCATTTTCTCCAACTCTTCTGGTGATGGTGTATTAACCATATCACAGAGGCTAAATCTTATTGTGTGGGCCTGCAAGTCGTTCCTTCTAAAGATGCAACTAGACCTTGTCACCGACAACAAAATGGTGTGCAATCATGTGTTTATCATGGCGTTGCTTATACTTTTGATTTATCTTCTCCATGATGTCATGAATTTTTTGCTAGAGGTGTTGCATTTGTTCAATAAACTTTGTAGCTTTTGCTGCCTTAGATCTTCCATGAGGTGTGTATTCCATGGTGGAAAATGGAACTGCTATATCAATTGGTGCCATCGGTTGGAACCCAAAACATACATGGAATGGACTTTGCTTGGTCGAGCTGTGTAGTGTCCGATTGTATCCATGTTGTATGAAAAGAAGTCCCTCATCCTATGTGTGTGGATGTTTAGAGTGGTACATCTGAGTCATGTGAATAATCAAGTAGTTTACCACCTCTGTTTGACCATCAATCTGTGGATGGAAGGCTGTGGACTTCATCAGCTTAGTATCCATCATCTTCCATAGAGTGGACCAGAAGATGCTCAAGAAACTGCTATCTCGATCTAAGACAATGGACTTGGGAAGACCAAAATGGAGCCATACATGACTAAAATATAGTTGAGCAATTTCCTCAGCAGATATATTTTTTTTACAGGCAATCATGATAGCCATTTTTGAAAAATGATCAACTAGCACAAAAATACAGTCCTTACCATGTTTTGAAGTGGTCAAACCTGATAGAAAATCCATTGAGATGGATTCCCAAGGCCTGGTTGGTTCTGGAAATGGCGTGTACAATCCTTACTTCTTATTTGTCAGCTTGGCTATCGCACATAGGGTGCAATATTTGAGATATCTTTCCACATCCTTTCACATATGGGGCCAGTAGAATTGTTTTTGAAGAACTGCCAATGTTTTCTCAATACCAAAGTGTCCAACTGTCCTACTGAAGTGTGCTTCGCATATCATCTTTTGTTGCTCTATAACTGGAACACAGATGTGTCCCATATGACAAAGGACATTATCTTGCAAATAGAAATCAGAAACATGTGTACCTTTTTGAAGTGCTTGATATGTATCAGCAAAGGTAGGATCTGTTTCATACAGGGCACCCGAAGTGGCAGTCTCATGTCCGCATAGGTCCAAAACTATTGTGAGTGCAGTAATTGGTGGGCAGCTCAGACAATCTACAGTTGTATTTGAGCTCCCCTTTTTGTGTTTTATTATCAGGTGGAATTGTTGAAGATATGTGGCCCACTTTTGATGCCTCTCATTTCAGAGCTTGCTTTGTGTCTAGATGAAGACAACCAGAGGACGCTCTATTCCACTTTATCGAGTGGTCAAAAGGGGCTAGCATAGCCATCAAAGTGAGTGGCTCAAAGAGAATCAAGTCAAGAAACAACTACCACCCCTGATGGGGAGCCTTGACACAATGGGGACCATTGCTTTTCAAGGAGGGATGAATGATCTAGGCCATCCTATTGCATATCACAGTGAAACATTCACTAATACAGTCAGGGAATATCCAACATACGATAAAGACCTTTGATACCACTAATCCAAAACTCAAAAGTTTGGGTTGATAAATATCACAATAACATAGAAATAACACAGTAACAATGAATTCTCTGAGAATAGATGTAGTAATACTCAAGATCACAATACAAATATATGCTTAGCTCTGGGAAGAGATGTCTGTCTTCACATTTTGGGTTACCTCTTATTTTTTACACACTTTGAAAGCATGGGGAGGATGTGGAAGGTCACCAATCTTGAGGGAGATGAAGTGGTATGACTTCCAATATTTAAAACAATACATAATTCAGGGAATTACTATTTTTAGACAACACTATTAAAATTGAAATTTGAGGCACTTCCATTGGGTTTTCAAGGGACAAAATTCATCAATCAGAGCTTTATTCCATTTCATGATGTTCCTCTCCTTCTTAGCTTTCCAACGGTTCAAACGGCGAGTCAATTGGAGCTACGGTACAAAAGTTATGGCTCCCAGAAGTTCCGTCATCAATTGGGGTGGAACTGTCACCCGAATTGTCGCCTAAATTGATGCCTGGATCATTCCTCCCTCCTTGAAAAGCAATGGTCCCTATTGCATCAAGGCTCCCCATAAGGTGTGGTAGTTGTTTCTTGATTTGATTCTCTATGAGCCACTCACCTTGATGGCTAAGCTGGTCCCTTTTGACCACTCGATAAAGCGGAATAGAGCGTCCTCTAGTTGTCTTCATCCAGGTATCCACAATCTGATCCTCTTCCACTGGAGCAAAACTATGTGGATCAAGTTCATCAATGTCGAGTTGTTCTACTACAACTGAAGTGTCCAAGAGAGGTGGATGATATGGTTTGAGGAGCTCCACATTGAATATTCGGTGCAGACCAAGGTAGGCTGGGAGGTTCAACTCAAAAGCATTTTTTTGAACTCTTTTGTTGATGGTGTATGGACCATATTGCAGAGGCCAAATCTTTCTATGTGGGCCTGCATGTCATTCCTTCTGAAGTCGCAACTAGACCTTGTCACCCACAGCAAAATGGTGTCCAATCCTGTGTTTATCATGGCATTGCTTATACTTTTGATTCATCTTCTCCAGGATGTCATGAACTTGTTGCTGGAGATGTTACATTTGTTCAATAAACTTTGTAGCTTTTGCTACCTCAGATCTTCGATGAGGTGTGTATTCCATGGTGGAAAATGGAACTGTTATATCAACTGGTGCCATGGGTTGGAACCCAAAACATACTTGGAATGGACTGTGCTTGGTCGAGCTGTGCAGTGCCCGATTGTATCCGTGTTATATGAAAAGAAGTCCCTCATCCCATGTGCGTGGATGTTTGGAGTGGTACATCTGAATCATGTGAACAATCAAGCAGTTTACCACCTCTGTTTGACCATCAGTCTTTGGATGGAAGGCTGTGGACTTCATCAGCTTAGTATCCATCATCTTCCATAGAGTGGACCAGAAGATGCTCAAGAACCTGCTATCTTTATCTGAGACAATGGACTTGGGAAGACCAAAATGGAGGCATACATGACTAAAATATAGTTGAGCAGTTTCCATAGTAGATATATTTTTTTTACAGGCAATCATGATAGCCATTTTTGAAAAATGATCAACTACCACAAAAATATAGTCATTACCATGTTTTGAAGTGGGCAAACCTGATAGAAAATACATTGAGACAGATTCCCAAGGCCTGGCTGGTTCTGTCAATGGCGTGTACAATCCTTGCTTCGTATTTGTCATCTTGGCTATCGCACATGGGGTGCAAGATTTGAGATATCTTTCCACATCCTTTCGCATATGGGGCTAGTAGAAGTGTTTTTGAAGAACTGCCAATGTTTTTTCAATACCAAAGTGTCCAGCTATCCTACTTAAGTGTGCTTCCCATATCATCTTTTGTTGCTCTGCAACTGGAACACAGATGTGTCCCATATGACAAAGGACATTATATTGCAAATATAAATCAGAAACATGTGTACCTTTTTTAAGTGCTTGATATGTATAAGCAAAGGTAGGATCTGCTTCATACAGGGCACCCCAAGTGGCAGTCTCATGTCCGTATAGGTCCAAAACTATTGTGAGTGCAATAATTGGTCGGCGGCTTAGAAAATTTGCAGCTGTGTTTGGGCTCACCTTTTTGTGTTTTAATATCAAGTTGAATTGTTGAAGATATGTGGCCCACTTTTGATGCCTCTCATTTCAGAGCTTGTTTTGTGTCTAGATGAAGACAACCAGAGGACGCTCTATTCCGCTTTATCGAGTCGTCAAAAAGGGCCAGCTTATCCATCAAGGTGAGTGGCTCACAAAGAATCAAATCAAGAAACAACTACCACACCTAATGGGGAGCCTTGACGCAATGGGGACCATTGATTTTCAAGGAGGGAGGAATGATCCAGGCCATCCTGTTGCATATCATAGTGAAACTTTCACTGATACAGTCAGGAAATATCCAAAATATGATAAATAGCTCTGATACCACTAATCCGAAACTCAAAAGTTTTGGTTGATAAATATCACAATAACATAGAAATAACACAGTAACAATGAATTCTCTGAGAAGAGATGTATTAATACTCAAGATTGCAATACAAATATATGCTTATCTCTGGGAAGAGATGTCTGTCTTCACATTTCAGGATACCTCTTCTTTTATACAAAATTTGAAAGCATGGGGAGGATGTGGAAGGTCACTAATCTCAAGGGATATGAAGTGGTATGACTTCCAATATTTAAAACAATACATAATTCGAGGAATTACTATTTTTAGAAACTTACTATTTTTAGATAGCATTATTAAAGTTGAAATTTGAGGCACTTCCATTGGGTTTTCAGGGGTCAAACATCATTGAGAAAATCTCTATGCCATTTCACGTTGTTCCCCTCATTCTTAGCATTCCAACGGTTCAAACGGCGAGTCAATTGGAGCTATAGTGCAAAAGTTATGGCTCCCGAAAGTTATGTCATCAATTGGGGTGGAACTGTACCCGAATTGTCGCCTAAATTGATGCCTGGATCATTCCTCCCTCCTTGAAAAGCAATGGTCCCCATTGCATCAAGGTTCCCCATCAGGTGTGGTAGTTGTTTCTTGATTTGATTCTCTGTCATCCACTCACCTTGATGGCTAAGCTGGCCCCCTTTTGACCACTCAATAAAGCGAAATAGAGCGTCCTCTGGTTGTCTTCATCCACGTATCCACAATCTGATCCTCTTCCACTGGAGCAAAACTATGTGGATCAAGTTACTCAATGTCGAGTTGTTCTACTACAACTGAAGTGTCCAAGAGAGCTGGATGATATGGTTTGAGGAGCTCCACATTGAATATTGGGTGCAGACCAAGGTAGGCTGGGAGGTTCAACTCAAAAGCATTTTCTCCAACTCTTCTGGTGATGGTGTATGGACCATATCACAGAGGCCAAATCTTTCTGTGTGGGCCTGCAAGTCATTCCTTCTATATTTTCAACTAGACCTTGTGACCCACAGCAAAATGGTGTGCAATCCTGTGTTTATCATGGCGTTGCTTATACTTTTGATTCATCTTCTCTAGGATGTCATGAACTTGTTGCTGGAGGTGTTGCATTTGTTCAATAAACTTTGTAGCTTTTGCTGCCTCAAATCTTCCATGAGGTGTGTTTTCCATGGTGGAAAATGGAACTACTATATCAACTGGTGCCATGGGTTGGAACCCAAAACATACTTGGAATGGACTGTGCTTGGTCGAGCTGTGCAGTGGCTGATTGTATCCATGTTGTATGAAAAGAAGTCCCTCATCCCATGTGCATGGATGTTTGGAGTGGTACATTCAAATCATGTGAACAATCAAGTGGTTTACCACCTCTGTTTGACCATCAGTCTGTGGATGGAAGGCTGTGGACTTCATCAGCTTAGTATCCATCATCTTCCATAGAGTGGACCAGAAGATGCTCAAGAACCTGCTATCTCGATCTGAGACAATGGACTTGGGAAGACCAAAATGGAGGCATACATGACTAAAATATAGTTGATCAGTTTCCTCAGCGGATATATTTTTTTTACAGGCAATCATGATAGCCATTTTTGAAAAATGATCAACTACCACAAAAATACAGTCCTTACCATGTTTTGAAGTGGGTAAACCTGATAGAAAATCCATTGAGACGGTTTCCCAAGGCTTGGTTGGTTCTGGCAATAGTGTGTACAATCCTTGCTTCTTATTTGTCAGCTTGGCTATCACACATGGGGTGCAAGATTTGAGATATATTTCCACATCCTTTCGAATATGGGGCCAGTAGAAGTGTTTTTGAAGAACTGCCAATGTTTTCTCAATACCAAAGTGTCCAGCTATCCTACCGAAGTGTGCTTCCCATATCATCTTTTGTTGCTCTACAACCAAAGGACATTATCTTGCAAATAGAAAGCAGAAACATGTGTCCCTTTTTGAAGTGCTTGATATGTATCAACAAAGGTAGGATCTACTTCATACAGGGCACCCCAAGTGGCAGTCTCATGTCCGCAAAGGTCCAAAATTGTTGTGAGTGTAGTAATTGGTGGGCGGCTCAGACAATCTACAGCTATATTTGAGCTCCCCTTTTTTTGTTTTATTATCAGGTGGAATTGTTGAAGATATGTGGCCCACTTTTGATGCCTCTCATTTCGGAGCTTGCTTTGTGTCTGGATGAAGACAACCAGAGGAAGCTCTATTCTGCTTTATCGAGTGGTCAAAAGGGGCCAGCATAGCCATCAAGGTAAGTGGCTCATGGATAATCAAATCAAGAAACAACTACCACACCTTATGGGGAGCCTTCACGCAATGGGGACCATTGCTTTTCAAGGAGGGAGGAATGATCCAGTCCATCCTGTTGCATATCACAGTGAAACTTTCACTAATACAGTCAAGAAATATCCAACATACAATAAAGAGCTCTGATACCACTGATCCAAAACATAGAAGTTTTGGTTGATAAATATCACAATAACATAGAAATAACACAGTAACAATGAATTCTCTGAGAAGAAATGTAGTATTACTCAAGATCGCAATACAAATATATGCTTATCTCTGGGAAGAGATGTCTGTCTTCACATTTCGGGTTACCTCTTCTTTTATACACAATTTGAAAGCATGGGGAGGATGTGGAAGGTCACCAATCTTGAGGGAGATGAAGTGGTATGACTTCCAATATTTAAAACAATACATAATTCGAGGAATTACTATTTTTAGAAACTTACTATTTTTAGACAGCACTATTAAAATTAAAATTTGAGGCACTTCCTTTGGGTTTTCGGGGGTTAAACTTCCTTGAGCATAGCTCAATGCCATTTCATGACATTCCCCTCATTCTTAGCTTTCCAACGGTTCAAACGGCGAGTCAATTGGAGCTACGGTGCAAAAGTTATGGCTCCCGGAAGTTTCGTCATCAATTGGGGTGGAACTGTCACCCGAATTGGCGCCTAAATTGATGCCTGGATCATTCTATTTTCTCAAGTTTCCAGTCTTTGTTATTCAATACCCTTCTTAAACCAGAAGTCATTCTGATTTTAAGGTCAAAATCCCTTTTCTTATCATAAATAGTCTCCCATGGCCTGGCCTCCTCTAAGGACAAATTTGTCAAGCCACATATAAATCAAGAATATCTTTTTGAGAGTTTCTTCTATTTTCCCAAAAGGGACAACCCTCATCCACAATTCTTGAAGCGACCTTGTTATTCTTGACCCATGTGGTTATGAAACTACTTGTGTCATATTCCCATTTATCTTCAATTAGAAAGAAGCCCAGGAAAGCTAACTTTCTCAGCAACACATGTTCAGCATCTCTGACCTCTAGGGCCATGTTGTTTATTACCCATGGAACATCATAAATTTTCTTCTTTTTCTTTCCAGTGTCATATTTACTATCCACCACAAACACTTGCCTAGCGACCTCTAAGAATGCTAACCTAAGCATCAAAATCATAGGTAGCAACACTGGTTCTCCACTAAAACCATGGACTATAATAATAGTATGATGGGATCTAACAAAAAAATCACAAGGAATAGTGCAATTTGTCATAAGGATTGAGACATTTGGATTCAATCTATTTTCAACTGGATCTAGGCTTAGATGACAAAATGCAAGGGCAACAAAAAGTTTCCAAAATTTGTATGGGTCACTAGTTTTGGACAAGATATGTGACCATGTAGACATAGGAATGGTCCTATGTAGACCGAAGCTTAGGTTATACATATTTAGATGCATGTTTTGGGAAAAGATGCCAGTGTTTTGATACAACATAAGGTGAAATAGAAAAGAAGAATACCTAAAAATTCCTTTATATTTGAACTGGGTGAGTTGTTCAACCATTGAATATGCAATCTGCTCAGAGAAATCACGTTGATATTTCTAAGACTTGTCAATATTTTTCAATATGTATAGAATGACCATTTGCTCTTCATAGACAGTTATATCATCTTTCATTTTGAAAATGAATACCATCATAGAAAGTGCCTCTTGAATGGCTTGTGCAAATTGTGCTCTTGTTGTTGGCAGTAAATTTTTTGCATTTTGGCAATGGTGGGAAACGTGGCTATCTTATCATGATACAGGGCCAACATGTCCCTGATGGCCTTCAGTGTAATTTTTACCATGAATGGACACTATTGTATGGTATTGGAGGGTGCATGAAATAATTCAGTGCATATTTCAAACAGGTCATGGCATGGATGCACATCTGGGACAATGAATTGTGCCAGTTGGGAAGTCCATATCCTCATTGCGAATGTTTCATATTGTCTAGCCTTGGCCCCTTGAATACATATTTGATGTGCCCCTTCTCTTACAGCTTTACCAAACTTGTGAAGGATTAGGTCCATGATTTCATCTACAAAATTTTTCACCTTTGTTGTGTCATTTGCATAACCAACTTCAGGGACTCTAGTCCGTGGATAGGTCTTTAAGGGTTGTGCATGGGCTGAAGTATATGATTTACTTGTGAGAAACTTATCAATGGATTCATAAATCCTAAACCCTTGTTATGAAGACTGTGTTGCCTCTATATCTACATCTATACATGGAAATAGTGAACTGTGGTAACAGGTATGGAGCTTTGAAATAGGGAAGGCACTTTCAGTAAGTAGCTTTACTTATGAGGCAAAATTGTAGGTAAGATGGATTTTCTAGTAGACACATGAATGTTTTAGACACTATTAAGCTTTAAATATTGTTATGGGGTATTTAATGACCCATCAAGTCTCAAAAATGGCATTAAAAATGGATAACCATTATCAACTCTTATTGAATCTACTTGGGATAGCAAGTCATACACGTCATGAAATGGCTGCATAAGGTAGTTTAGGGAATGTTGGAGATTTGAGAGAGATTTAATGCATCGAGAGTTTTCAAATTTTTTGAAAAGGACTCTGAGCCATGGCCACATGTTCAAAGAACACTTATTTAAAAGAAAGAGTGGGAAAGAAATATGGCAAAATAAATCAACAAGGAAAAGGAAACTATCTAGCTATAATACTTTAACCATGTAACTTTGCCTCGCTCCTGAATCAAAGGAAACTTTTTTGAAGTCTCCTTCATGGTAAGAAGACTTATGGTGCCAGACAAGTGGCTAAATGGGATGAAGCTCTATTGACTTGCTCTTCTTGCATGCCACCTTGATTGGCCTGCATCTGAGTGGATCAGAGTCAAACATACTTCCAACATATACATACTCTTCTTATTATTGAAAGCTTGTCGAATGCTTGCTCTTCATACTAGTGTGTCCTATCAATAAATCGATGGCTATTGGCTCATCACCATAAGCCCTTTGATATTCATCATTGATTGGCTTATCTCCTTCTGCCTCAAACTCAGGTTCCATTACATGGTCATCTTCCTTAATGACTCTAAAAATATCAACTTTAAATTCACTAACCTCTTGAACGGATAACCCTAAAATCTTGCAGCAATTTTTGCATATTTATTTGAGTCTCAATGTTGTCTTGTCCATTTGCAACTAGCTCATAACCTCTTTGAAGAATAGTATAACTTGCCCCAATGACTTCAAACAAGTCATTCAAAACATGATCAAGGAAGTGTCGTTGCTCCTCCATATCATCTTGTAAAGTGAGAAGAAAGTCAGAAATTATCTCTTCCTCATCAGAGATTAAGGCAAAATCTTGTGACTTGTCCTCTTTTTCATCAAAGGGTGTACATATGGTGATCTCCTTCTCATCTACATTCATAAAATCTCCCTGACTAGCCATGAACTGAGCACACTCCTCCTCACTTGCTTCCTCCAAAAGAGGTTCCTCTTTGAGAAAGGATGAAGTGGAGAGCTGATAGTTATACATGTGTGGGAGAGAAGGCAATCCTTGAGCTAGAATCAAATGATTCTCCTCTTTCCATTCGGCCAACACTTCATCTGTATCAGATGTGGCTTGATAGCTCTCCTGGAGGAGTGCAGATGGGGTGTGTTTAAATAAAGGATCTTCTACATGATCATCACCATGAGTAAGAGAAGCCTCAACCTTTTCAAGGCTTTGAGCAAAACCTTTCTCTTCCTCCTTTCTCCCCCATGATTCCATTGTTTGCTTCCAACTCATGACCTCAGAATTAGAACTTTTTGCTTGGGAAGAGGCAACAATTTTATCTTTTTTAAGGTCCCGAGTTGGTTCATGATTTTCTCTCCTTCAACTTAGAATCTAGAATTCATGTTGAGAGACCTGAGGATTGTTAGAAGAAGTATCTTTTGGCATTTCTTCCCTTAAAACATTTGGGATTTTATGATCTCCATCAAATATGACATATGTGCCCAGAGTAGTAGAATCATAATTTCTATATGAGTCACTATGCATCATAACTAACAAATGGTTATTTTCCTCTTCTTGGTCATGTTTAGTCCAGTCACCTAACTCTACAACAAAGACCCTTTCTTCCTTAATTAGTATAGCATGAGCTGCCTCTAATTTTTGTGTTGGTTCATTGGTGATGTGATCTTTAGATAGTGACTTAGATAGTATTTTCATTTTTGAACCATATTTGGTTTTTAGGATGAGGTGAGAATAATCAAGTGACATATATCCTCCTATCTTGGCTGTGAAATCCTTGGATAAATATAGGCCAAATACAGGGGGTATATCTATGACTACCACATCTTGATTGACAATTATATTAGGACAAGTATATAATTGCAATGGGAGTTGTTTAATCCTCCCTATTGTTTTCACTGATTTGCCATGCAACTACATAACTCATCTACTAAGTGGCTCATACTTTATTTTAAAAGCATCATCTATTTGCTTAGGCATTAATCTACTACTAGCCCTTGAGTGTATTATTGCATTATGCAATAATTTCTTTCCAACTATCAAAGTCAAATAGAAGGGCTCTAGTTTGGATTTACTTACCTCTACTGCATTGTTCAAGAGGGTTGTTGTCTATAGAGGAACCGTATCTTTGAGCTTTTCATTATCAACAGGTCTTTCTTTGGTGCCATTATGTTTAGGCACTACTTGGCCTTGCAGAGCCTCTTGTAGTAGTGTCTTTTGCTCAGGAATAGCTAATATGTCCCATATTGATACATTTGTTGGGGTCATCTTTAGTTGATCCACCACATTCATCGGTCCCAGAGTTTGGGTTCTTGGAAAATAAGGATATCTTGTTTTTTCTTGAACTTGTCCAGTAATTATTTGGTTTTGCACTGGCTGAGGCACTTCTTATCTAGCAAATATATTTTGGTGACCTTGAAATGGAGGATTCCCTATAACTTCATTATTTATGACCTCAAGTTGTTCCATCATCCTTCTCTTTGATCTAGTGTAGTCATCTGATTGTACTACTGGCTTCTTGGAAGTGGAACCTTCATTCGAGAATACTGACTCTTCATCTTCAACCCATGAAAATAAAGCATTTTCATGGGCTATTTCTTCTTCTTGTTGTAAGGATATCCCTTGCATCTGGGCCATCAGAATTGAATTTTACATAACAGGGGATTGGTAAGCTTGAGTGTCAGAAGTATTTGTAAATTGTCCATCTATTCTTCTTTGCTTTGCTAGCTTTTGTTGTAGATTACCCATCTGGGCATATGAGCATTATTACAAGGGAAACACTAGGCATTGGTGCCATCTGCATAATTATTCTACCCTTGAACAATCTCTCTATTTGGATTAGGGGGAACAGTTTGTGAGGGTGTAGGGACTGCAACTAATTAGTTTGCTAGCTGAGGGTTAGTTTGCCTTGAGAACCTTGATACTGGTTTGGTTGTGATGGAAATCTATTTACTTGGTAGCCTTGATATTGGGGTTTAGGATAAGGATTCTATTGTCTTTTTATGTTAATTAACTCATTAGAAAATGTCTTTAAGATGTTCTTTATGTCATCCATCTCAGATGACTAGGCAGGGACAAGTTCTTTAGTAGGTTGTTGAGGATATGCATACATAGACATAGGTGGAGCTATGGGATTAGGGGCTTCTTGAGGCAAAGGTAAGGTAATCTCTAAAAACATGGGCATGGGTGGCTTTGGGGGTAACTTTCTAGCATCTATTAAGTTATTTTCAACTCTGACTACATAGTCATAAGCTTTTGGCAGAGTCTAACCTCCGAGTGACTGAATCATTACTGATATATCTAAATTTAAAGCTTTAAGATAAAATACTATATCCATACTTGGTAATAGTCCTGCTATAGTAGGAATCCTTTCCCAAGTCTTTTGAAATTTTGAATTGAAATCATTTATTACTTCTTGTGGTGCCCTTTTGATAGTAATCAATTATTGCAACAAAGAATATTTATAACCTTTTTCTTCATATGTTTCAAACAAAATATCTCCAATTTGATCCCATTTAGATATTGTATTTGGAGTCAAATATCTATTCCATCCCAGAGCCTTCCCTTTATAAGAAGCTACTAATAATCTTATAGCCACATTTTGTTGTGTGACCACATGTATTGCACATACATCAAACACATCCTGTAGATGCTCTTTAGGTGTTTTAAAATCTTGCCCACTAAATATTTGTAAAGCTTTAAGGGAATTTATTGGGATAGGATCCCAAGTGGCTGGTGGTATTGGGAGAATCAGAGGACTAGCAGTGTTCCAACTTATATAGTTCTTGGGGGTATAGGTGCTCCAATGTTTGCTCTCGGTATTGCTATAAACTGATTGACCCTTCTTCCTAGACTAGTTATCAATGGTGGTAAAAGAATACCTAGATTTATAGCAGATTGAGATCTTATTACTGGTCCATAGCTCTTACTCCTTATACCTCTCTAGCTCATACGGTCTTGAAACAAACTTCAACATGGTGTCCCACTGAGCATGCCAAACACTGTAGAGTAAAAAACTCTACATTTTTAATGTTTTGAGTTTCAGTTGTGAGCTCCAAGTTTTGTCCCTGCTGGTTTTGAGGTAGTGAATTTTTTTGACACAGAGCGCGGGCACGTTTTTTATTTTTGCCTAAAATTTGTCTAAGTATCAAAATCGAGTGGAAGCTGCCAAGTGTCGTCAACTGGGACATATTTTATAATTTCTATAAGTTGCACAAAATGTGCCACATGTCCCATTGTAATTTAGTAGAGCGTGATAAGTGTCGACATGTGTGTTTCATGTTTCTTATGCATTTCAAAAGCTTATTTCAATAAGTTTCTCTTAGGGTCAAGTGGAAGGCATGAAGTGGCAATTGTGGAAGGTTTCAATATTTTTTTTTAAAAATAGCAAAAGCTACCACGTGCCCCTAGCTAAAAGCAGCGGAAGCTACCAAGTGTTGACATCCATAATTTCATCATTTTGTTTCGCTGATTGAGTAAAGACTATGGTGGGCACCAGGTTTTGCTTCTAAAGTAAGTGGAAGTTGCCAAGTGTCATCATCCATATGAATCTGAAATGAGTCTCAAATATTTTTGTAGTATAGCTAAAGTTCAGCAGAGACCACCACGTGTCACCTTTCACAGGATTTTCAAAAAGTGTCTAAAAGATTTTAAAGGAAGCAGAGACCACCATGTGTCCCTTGTAAAAAATATGTAGAAAGTGCCACCTGTCCCCTTTCCCTTTTTGAAGTTACTTGGGCAAGAAGTGTTGTGGGTCCCATTTTCTATAAGTTGTTAAAAATTTTGAAGCAGTGGACTGTGACAGATGTCAAAGATGGAACATTCCTGAGCAAAGACACAGTAAAGAGTATAAGTTACATGGAAAGTGCCATGTGTCTTCTGTAAGCACCGTAGAAGCCACCAAGTGTCATTTTCTGGCCTCCTAAATAATGAGATAGTTTTAAAGTAGAGTTAGCAAAATACACTAAGTGTCCTTACCTATTTCATAGTGAAAAGTGTCACATGTATCTAATTCAGGCAATGAACATGCATGGAGACTAAACATTTCAGATCTAGAAAATTTCCTCTGTTAAACACTTCCAGTTAAGTTAAAGTTTAGTTAGATAGTTGGATTGGGAATGTGTGGGAAATCTAGAGCTAGTTCAATGCTATAAATATGAGTGCAGGGATCATCAAAAGATAGAGATATTTTTTGCGAGAGATTGTTATCAAGAAGTTTTATACTTTCTAGTTGTGGCTAGGAATATCATTTGCCTTTGTTCTATTTTCTTGAGTTAGAAAGTTTGTATAACTTTGCATGTATCTGTGCCTTTTATGTGTCTGGAAAATTAATAAGAAGACTAAATTCTATGCCTTTGTTGACATTTTATGTGTTACTACAAAATAGTCTAAGTTGTGAGGCTTTGATTCTATTATTTTCATCTTTTACATTGATCATGCATTGTTTTCTATTTAATGCAATTGAATCTTAAATATAGCTTCTCTATGCTTAGTGTTAAGGATCGAATTAAACTCAGGCGCATCGCCATATCTAGATTTTCTTTTGGTGCATTAGTGTTTCTATTTAATTTATATCCTTTTTCTCCAAAATACTTTTTGAGATAAAGAAGAGCCAGCTTCTTTTAAATCTATAGGTCGTTTTAGGTTGCAAGTCTCACATTCCTGAAACTTCCCATTGTTGGTGTTGGAAATAGTGCAATTCTAAGCATCAACAGATAGAATATGAAGAATTGTTTTTATTTCAGAGTATTGAGGTATAGAGGGTGTCTCTATCTATGCTTTTGAAGAGACTCCGTTCAAGTGGATAAGGTTGTGTGCTCAAGATCATAATGACAATTTGAATAGAGAATTGTTTGATTATTAAAAAGGTATATACACTTCTTTGTGATGTGATTCAATTGCTTTTGTGGTCTAATGTTATGTTGAGGGTGAATTAAATATTTTTGAGTGCTTTTAGTTTTATCAAATTATGGCTTAAGGGCAAGCTGACCTAAAATGGGTTATACAAAGTCTATGTTCCCAATGGTGAGGTATATAAAACCTTGGTCCAAAATTTAGTTATGAGTGTATCCAGGTGTGCAAGAAGTGTTAGAGGTGTGCATTAACTAGAACGAGGTTTGTTGACTTTGTTTGTTTTAAGATTTTAGGGTTTTGGGCTATGCTAGAAAAGTGATATACCTTATGAGGTGAGGTCTAAACCTTCTTAATAACTTGAATGGGAAAAATATGTTGTCAAATAAATTTTCATATAGATTCAAAGGTTTGTGGTTTTCAAGTTATTTAATTTTTTGTCAAGTTGGAGGCCTTATTGGATGGTTGGTTTGGGAAGTATATTGCATATGATGAGTTAGTTGTTTAAACATGCTGTCCTTGAGGGGGAAGATGAGAGTACTCTAGATATGAATTTTTATGTCTTGAAGATGTATCTAATGAAAGGTGTGTGATCTATAAGTTCTAGGTAGGGCTATAAGGAGCCTAAGATAGGCCTTGTGTGAAGAAGATTTTTTTTGCTTAGTTACTCCAAAAGATAAAGGTATGTCTGTTTGATGAATATTTATTAGATTGATTTAGATCATTGTCTTTGTTTTGTTAGTGGCACAAATTTATATTGATGATCGTTATGGTAGCTTGAGAGAATAGGCAAGTAAGATTGTATATTGGTTCCTCATGGTGTATTGAGATCTAAAGATGCTCAAGTGGTGAAATTACTCATAAATATTAGGGGAAGTCCCTTTTAGATGTTTCTTGCTAACTTCTATCAAATTTTCATATTTTTTTGTGTTTTATCTTCATTCGTTCCAGTGCTTGATTGAAGTGAGTGTTGGCATTGAACAAGAGGAAGTTGTCAAGACAAGCAAGAGTAAGCTCAAGGTAAGGGAGAGTTTATATCTTCTTTTCAAGATGGTCTTTCTCTACTTATGGTCTTTTTCAGTCCTCAAGATTAGTTGGTTACCACTTTTTCATTATGTTAAAGGGGGAGAAAGTCCATGTTGTGGGAGTGCTTAAAGAGAGAGAAAGCATGTTGTATATTGCTATATATGTTATTTGTTAATATTAATGAAAAATGGGGAGATGGTTGTAGACTTTTCAATGATTTCATGGCGATGTCATAGAGGTATGTTGCTAAGTGGATATAGTGCTTTGATAGCCTAAGTAATAATGACAAAGTGTGAAATGTGTTTGTCCTAGTATGGTTGAAGAAGGCTTGGTTGATCTTCACAGTTTGCTTGGTTCAAATGTTTAGGGATGAGTCTAAAGTATTGAGCATGTGTAAAGAGTCCCATAATAAGTATTATATGTTTTGGATCTTATGTGCATGAGTGGTTTTCATATAGATATTCATTGTGTTCATCTAGACATTTTGATCTAGTGGTAGAAAATCTAAGTAGGCAGTTTGGTGATGTCACCATTGCCATGTGCGAAAGAGTCAAAGGAAGTTGGTCATATGGTTATGATAAAATTAGTCCCTAGATTTTATGTTATATGTATCATTCAATTCATCAAAGTATAGCCAAATTTTTGAGGGAGCAGAGATGGATTCTCATTAAGAATTCATTATTTTCCCATACTTAGCGAAATTTGCATGTGGCCAGAAAGTGTCAAGTAATCATGTTGATAAGATAAAAATTAGAATGCATTGAGGTTTCAAGATGAAATTATCATATGGGTTTTTTAATCTTTATGCTTAGTTTATTTTTTATAAATTTCAAATCTCATAATGAAATGCATCAAAATATATGCATATGAAAAGTTGGGCTGGTAGGTAGTTTGACAATTTTTTTCCATACCAAAATTTGCTTGTGACAAGGAAAGTTAAGTAGGCATTTTGATGATGTCATATCTTAAACATGTTAAGGTGTCAAGATAAATTGATCATATGGGTTTATTAATTTTCTACCCTAGTTAAAAATTTTATAAAATTTAGATCATACGATGAAGCACATCAAAACATATGTTTTTTTTCAAAATTGGCCTCCCGAACAAGTTTTCGACATTGTTGCATGTATGATACAATTTATTGAGAAATATTTTAATGGTATTGTATCTTGCATATACAAAGATTCCAAGAGAATAGTATTATGTGGTTGGATTCTCCTATATCAATATATAATCTAGTATAAATTTGAGATCATGCATAAAAGCACGATGAAAGTTATTAAGATGAAAATTTATCCTTCCAGGTAGAGAAGCAAGGTTCCTATAATTAGTCATTTATGAACAAGATAAATTTTGAGCAGGATTGACAGTGCAGGTTTCTCCAAGAAGTTAGTAAGAAGTAAAATGAGGATAGATGCATGATATTTAACAACTAAGAAAAAGTAAAGGATAAGGATCTAACGCTAAGGTGGTGTTCATACAAATTGATAAAATGGTGAGCATTGATATTTAAATACTTTTTTGATCCACAAAGATCCATATAGTGTGTTGAGTCAACATTTTAAGATTGCATGAGATGAGGTCAAAGTGACAAAGTTTTAACAATTGAAATTGGTGATCTATGTGTTAAAGATCGAACAAGATAAATGGTGCATGATTGATCTAAATCTAAGTGGACATGAGATTAAAGCATTGTGTTGGGAGTTTAATTATGATGATTTGAATTCAAATATTTTAATTTAACATAGGAAAAAATAAGAGCTCTATATTTTAACCATATTTTTGGATATAAGCCAAATTTGATCATATAGTAAAAATCATAGTGGTAGAGGACTCCAAGGTGCATCAAGAAAGATGGATTTAAATATATATAAATCTATATAGACAAAGATATGGTACTCCAAATTTTAATGTGTATTTTTGCATGTTCTACAAGTAACCTGAGAGGGTTATTTGAGCTTGTTTTGATGTTGTTTCAATGTCACATGATGACCAGACTTTTGGGAATGGATTAAAATATATGGGGATGGTCTATGAGGGTTTTGGTGGTGTGATCAGTCATTATTATATATGAAAAAAAGTTAAGAAAATGATTATGTGTTTGTTCATAGTGTTCCTGTGCACTAAACTAGTGATTGAGTTGTTTGAGCATACACAAAGCTGAGAATGGGTGTTTATGATCATTTAAGGATGTCCTAGGGGATATAAGGAGTGGAAATATATATTTTAAAGGGACATGTGTTTATTTATTTGTTCAATGATGTGGTAAATTGGTTAATAGGTCTCCATAAGACCTGTAATGGCTACAACATCCTTATTAAAAGGTGTAGCTACTTGAGGCTGAACCATAGGTGCTATGATTGACCTATGAAGTTTGAATTGAGATATGTATTAATGTGAGATAAGTCTTAAGGGATAATTCATGATCAATATGTAACTGAGGTATTGATTATCAAGTATGATTTATAAATTATAAAAATCAAAGATAGTGATTTTTAGATTTTGTTAATGAGAGACTTGGGAGAGATTTGAGAGAGAATTGTATGTGAGAGTCTTGGAGAGTGAAGGAAAGGATATGAGAGTGAGAGTTATCATATATTGGGTTGATGAGTAGAGAATATTAAGTACTATGTGTATGGTCTGTAGCTCATGTTTCTAAAGACAATATAGTGTTCTTGTAATTTGAAGTAGTGACAAAATATTTGAGTATGCACATGAGGACTCTTTGAGTGAAGAAGGAGAGAGATTGTAGCATGCCTATGTGAGAGACATATATGAGTTAGAGAGATTTTTTGAATTTTTTAGATAATCAATAGGTCCATCATTATCTGTTGAAGACGTTATTTCTAAGATGGAAGTGTTATTTTCAAGGAGGATCTAAAGGACTTGATCTTCCTTAGGGGTAGTTTTTCCTTGTGAAATAGGGTTTTACAAAAAACATTTGGTAAGAAAGACTTGATAAGGGTTATAGGTCACAAGGACTATATCAAACAGGTGGTTAGAAGGACTTGATCATTTTAAGGGTAGGTGTTCCTTGTGGAATGACTATTTCACTAAAGTCCTTAGGTCAGAAGGACTTGAACAAGGTTCCTGATTAGAAAGACTTGATTAGTGTCCCTTTTGTGATCATATTATAGGATAGTAGTACATGAATTTTCAAGATTTAGAGTGGTTTTTATTCCCAAATAGGGTTTCCCATGTATATCTTGCATTGTGTATGTTATCTTTCTTTATGTTCATTCATCACTACTATGAATGATTTGTAAGCTTCATGAATGATTGTATTTAATGCTTAAGATTTTATAAGGTTTTGGACACTAAATTGAATAGCTTAACACCATTAATTTTCCACCATCTCAATGTTTTATGCATATAAGAAATTGGAAGAGTGGTATTTAGTTAACTGAACAATTCATCCATAACACACATGCTTTACTAAGGAAGAAAAATGTTAGGTGAAGGGTTACAAAACCTTCAATTGGAATACAATCAATTAAATTCTTATGTGGAATAGGCTAGGCTAAATTTTCATGTTTAACATTAGTATTCAAATGTGGGTTTATTCTAACATCATTCACACCCTTAGTAATACTAGATAATTATGCTAGTCTACTCTTAGCCGAAGCACCTCTTGGTTTAGCAACTTGGGAACATGCATTGGCTTAGAAGATTTTGGGACTATTGTAGTTTTCCTAATATTTTTAATTGAATACCATAGCATTAGATTTGTAAGGGTAATTTGTTAAGTAGAAACACTTATTTTCATGCTTCTGAGGTTATATTCATTCTCTTAGGCAACTAATGCATTAATTAGTAGTTGCCTATCCTCAACTGAAGGAAATCCCCCATCATATTTCTTAATCATTAAGGAATTTAAGACTTTGAAATCATGATTTGGAAATTCATATGTTTGTGTCATATTAAAATCACAATAAAAATCAAAATTTGGGATGCATACCTTCTTGACTGCACTCCAAAAATGATCCACACTAGTAACACTTAACAGTTCGATGGAGGTAGACATTTTTCTTTAGGATACTTGAAAATTGAACATCAAAATCTATTTTTCATATAACACAGACTTAGGATCATCCACATCTTCATCAATTTGTTTAGTAATATCATAAGCAGGGTGTGGAAGGAAATATTTATCACACCAATCAAAGTCTAAATCATAATTTAAAGCATTTATCTTAACATTTAATGGATCATGTACTTATTTATATACTCTTATATTCTAATAAATATCATTCTTTTCATCACGTGTATGCCTATTCCCTCTATAACTATCCTTATTGTGGAAAGCAAGCCTCCCTTGTGCTTGATTTGGAATCTAATTTCTCTCCTAAAGCATAGACCCATGAGGCACCCCCTTCTCAATTATAAACATCTTGTAGGACATCTCCATAAAGTGAAGTTCAATGTCTTAAGGATATCCTCAAGGTTGGTTATATTACTAGACAACATTTTTTTCTAGATTAAACAACATTACACCAACTTGATTATTCAAGGGCGTACCCACAATATTTATGTTATTCTCAATGTTTATGGCCATGTTAAATGGAAATTGTAGGTCGAGAAAGAGATGGATAATAAATCAAAATATATGATTCTAAATTACTAGAAAAGATATGAAAATATTAAATAATAATAACTTCAGTAAAAAATTTAGGCTAACCATAATCTTGATAGCCAAACAGTCCTTAGCATCTAGATTTTATCTTCCAATTCATCTCCAAACTTACATCCGTCTTATTTGATGAATACTTGAAGGTGAGATAATTTTTTTATATGAGTCACCTTGAAAGGACTATCTCAATCCTTCCATCCTTTTAATAAAGAAAATATTCAAATCTATAGATTAATATACATATTCAAAATAGGCACTAATCTTTGTTGAAACTAGATGATAAAATTGGAGTCACCACTAGAAGCAAAATTTTAGAATAACTATTTATAAACAACTTGTGATACATGTTGAAATTTAAATTTGTTGAAGATTATTGATGAGATAGAAATAAAATATACTACAAATTCTATATTTATGTTCTAAATGGGAAATTACCTTCTAACATGATAATTTAACAATTCTTTGCAAGAAACACATTAGAAATCAACTTACCATATATCTCAATTCCTAGTACACCCCCAGTGGAGTATTACATAGTTGACATCCAAGATAGAAAAAGAACACTAAAATAACCCCATATTTTAAACACATGAGATAATATGAATAAATTATGTTTGAAAATACAACTGAAATTACTTGCAACAAATATAGGTAGAGACCTTGATAAAATGAAATTTTTTTTACATCTCTTTACAAGAGACCCTGACAAGATGAATGATAAGGATTATCCATAGAAATAGTGAAAGTTGAGTGTTGTGATGTTGACGGACCAGAAATAAATAATGACTGTGAGGAACTTATAGAGGGTATGGTTAGCTCCCTACTACTTTTGGCTTTACCTAAACCAAGGTGAGAGGGCCTGAGGAGTACCTTTATTAGATGAAAGGATACTACAATTCTGTCTCCATGGGGATTTTTGGCACACAAAAATAGGTCTGACTAGGGCATAACCAAAGTTTCACACTTCACCTAGGAAGGCTTATCACACGGAATACGTAAATGAACTAAGTCAAGCATAAGCTACTGAAGACAGATGTGTATATGCTTTCAACCTTCATTTAAATAGAAATTTTCAACAATAGGGGGTCAAATAAAAGACTGCAATGTTCAGATTTAAAGCATAAAATATAAAAAATATTTTATATATGCAATTATTATGCATCTATAGGCAAATAAGATTTATAATATGTAACATATATATTATTTGATGGGTAGGATAGGTATGACAAGTTTGACAATTATAAAAATGGAGTATTGTGCTGGTGGTTCTATAATAATAGGGATTATTTCAACATACATGACATTATTCATTTTAAAAATTGTAGAAGACTAAGATGCAAGTTAATGGAAATATGAGGAGTGTTTTTCATTTATTGGAGCCAATTAAATGCAAATACCCATATGATTATTCAAACGTAGAACATAAACTGCTACTAGAATTCCATATACTTTTTCCTATTAAATTCTTAAACTGAGGGTGCCCTAAAGAGTTATTCAACAACATATTTTGAAATAAAACTACAAAAAGAGGTTTATAATCTTATATCTATGCCCAAAATGATAACCAGTGATAAGCAATGAACAAGATATCTAATTATCAGAATTTACAAAACATACTATTGCACTTCATCAATAAGAAAGAGTAAAATCCACAAGTCTTTTCATTAACTTTACAAATAAACCTTACATATATCATTTTTTCTATAATTATTCCATGGCAACAAGCATGGTGATTTTGTTCTTTTGATAGGAGAGACATGAACATGATCTCATATCTTGGTAATGGTTGTATAGATGCAACCAACTTGAGAAGAGAGACAATATATATATACACAATGATGTATCCCAAAATTTGGAAGAGAATAAAATTCTAAGAAAACTAATAACCCATAGCAACCTAAGAAAAGAGGACAGTCCCTCTTTTTATAAATTTTATCACCACTTTATAATCCAAAAATATGTGTTAAAATTTACAATATTATAAACTTGCAAACAACTCTCAAATTTATGCCAAGTTGCTTCCAACTAGACTATACTCTTTTCCACATTTCGAATCTTCATGTCTTTGAGATGAAAATGATGTTTATAATTACCTCTACATGTAATGATGAAGATTTTCACTTTACATGACCTTGAAGGAGAATATCCACATTTGGAGCCAAATAAATGCTTTGTCTTCTTGTGCAACTACTTGGACATGCCGTTAATCACTCATTTGTAAATGTGAAATCTTCTTGGACAATTCGCCTTCCTCTTATGCATGCCAAAGAACACACTTACACTATAATAATAGCATTTGAGCACCTCATATCGATGGCCATTTGAAATATATTGTTTGGAATGGTCTACCTTATATTGCAGACCTGCAATATTTCTCACATGGAGTCTTTGAACAAGTAAAACTTGAGAAAATGCAAGGCTTAGGTTATTTTTATCTTTTTGCTTTTTTGGCTCCAACTTGTCTTTCCCACAATTGTTTTATTCACATTTTCACCTTTTAGGGTTGCCCCATAATTTTTAATGCTTAAATGCATTAATTTTCAGTTTTTAGCCTTATGGGGAACTTTTGGTCCCATTTGCAAATTTGTACTTTTCTTCATTTAAGGAAATCTTGAAATCAACTACACATTTGCAATTTGTGAATTTCTAACTTACAATTTGCAGTTACAATTTTCTTAGAGAGTTCTCACCGGGAACTAGGAACTTCAATGTAAATTGCAACATTCAAATTTATAACTTACAATTTGTAGTTGTAGTTACCCTCAAAAGTTACCTTAGGAAACTAGGAACTTCAAAAGCAATTTGTAATTTGCATAAATGCAAAATTGGAATTCCCTTCAAAAATTCCGTCAGAGAACTAGGAACTTCAAATGCAGTTTATAATATGCAGAAATGCAGAATTAAAATTGGCCTTGAAAGTTATGCTTTGAATGGGGACACCATGTTTGACCAACAACGACTAACAGATTTGGGAAATCCATGTCTAATTTGCAATTTACACATTTATAAAATTGCTTGAGTTGACTTAATAAATCTTGAGTCGACTCATAAGTTTGGGAGAGTTGGCTGCATATTATAACTTGCATTTTGGAACTTACATTTGCATGTTGCTTTTGCCACCAAAATCTCCCATGAATCCTAGAGACTCATCTACAACTTTTTTGGAATTTGTCATTTTGACTTTGCACCTAAGTCCATTCCAACATGGTTTAGCAAATGACAATATTTACTACTTTCTTTCCGCTTGTGTTTCTCCGACGGACTTTGACGTTGTGTTTTGTAATTTGGATGCAGGTCAAACCTGCAATGAATGCTTAAAGATCCATCATTTCCTTTTGCGTGGTGTGTTGCAGCTTTCGGAGAAAGATGAATAATTTGCATATTCTATTTTAAACAAGTGTTTTTGGCATGGGCACTTCCTATAGAAATCCTTGGCTTGCTTTTACCTCCCATTTGCAATCTATTCAAACCTTGCACTTTGACCTGAAAACTCTGCCACCTGCCACGCATCCCCCTCTATTTATTTGTTGTGGGCCTTTGGAATTATTCCATGGCTTCGCTGTTTGGACATTCACATTTATGAGATGTTTATACACAGTGGATTAACAAGAATGAGAGTGGTTCATTTTTTAGCGGAAATGTTAGGATTACATGTTGTCCATATTTTAGCGGAAATGTTACCAAGGTTGAGGGCCTTGGAGATGTTGTAACTGACCTTGGAAAATCATTACAGAAAAAAGGATACCTTGTGTAAATGATACTGCAAAGGTATGATTGCATGGATTACAGTCGGATTGGTAAATTAAAGGTTCTGGACCTATAGATTGATTCATATTTTTATGGCTGCTTTGGTCAAAAACAAAATTTGTTTGGGGATAGTTGATGGCCTTCCTGTGAACTTCATCGAGCGACACCACCCAGCAAAATTATTCTGGCGAGGACAGTTATATGGAGAGGGTGATGATTTTCAGACGTTTGACAATCTTTAGTTGAGCAGCATTGGAATTTATTCTTCTATCTGGAAAGAACATCCCCATATGGAGGATTTGGCTACTTACCGGTGTGAATACTCAAAATGGCTGACTTGCATGAATTTTTGAATTTTACTTCTAAAAGATCTAGATGTTGCCATTAGTCTAAATGTAGTTTTCTCAATGACAATCATTCATGCAACTTTGCAAGACCATGAATTGTATAATGCCTAAAATAGTGCTACAGTTTATCTGAGCGCTATATGATATGTAGCTTATATCAATATGTAGTTTGTATCAAACAACCATTAATAGAGACTTTCCTTTTTATTGAAATACTTATATTCATTTAAGTTTATTAAAACATGAAAATATTAAATATTAGTTAAACAAATATTTTATAAGAGTTATGCAATGTAAAAGCGGGAATAAGGAGTTTTAATCTAAATGATATTTAGAAATAAAATATCAAATAAGAGGTAATCATTTAGACTATCAGAGATTAATATCTCAAAAATAGCCGAGACTATAAATGCTTGGTAAAATTTTGGGCACTAACAGAATAACAAGATGGACATTATGAAATGTATCATATAATGAATGAAAAACTACTAAGTTGAAAATTATAACACTATAAAGTAACTTGTAAGGTACATTATTCTAAGGTAACCTTAGTATATATATATATATATATATATATATATATATATATATATATATATATATATATATATATATATATATATATATAAATAGATAGATATATAAATAATTACTCCGTAAAAAGTAGAAGGCCAGTTTGAAAGAAAAATTATTTTAATGGGCCCATTACAAAATTTATGAAAAGTAGTAATAGTTATTTTAGTGCTATATAATGAATCAAGAGAATTATGATTATGTATTCAAAATAAATCCAACAAATTTATTATCTAGGAATAAAATCGAAGTAAAAATCAATCATAAACGACGATCTAAGTAAGGTTTTGAATGATTTATAGGATTTAGATATAATTTTTCGTTCATTTATTAGTGTTGGCTAAATTTTTTAAAGCACTAATTATAGAGGTAGAACCATGTTTATAGCCCACCAACCCTAGTTTTGAAGGTAAGTTAAGAGTAAATTCTCTAGATGATATGATCCTTTAATGTGCATCACAAATCCTATGGATAAAATATGCTCTATTTTGATGTAAACAAGGGATCTTAAGTGTCTCCTGTATAACGTGATGTACTTATCTCATTTTATGTGTATGGATGTAAAGATTGTACTTTTTCTTCTTTTTCACCTAGTTTTTCATTAACTCAATAATATAAACATATACATCTGAAAATGTTGGCGCAAGTTTCACTACATATCCCATATACTAGAGTTAAACCTCAAATATTTTTACGTAATATGAATGTAAGTTTCACGCAATGACTTTCACTTCTTATTACTTAGATGTGAAGATGTAATTCCTTAAAAGACTTCTAATAAAAATTTTAAACTTTTGAGGGGTTTTAACCAATGTGGATTCATGTATATTCATTTGTTATTATAGGCAATCGAGAGTTTAGGTTTATTCACCATTATATTATAAAATAAAAAGTTGAAAAAGTTAAATAGTTATGACTCTTTCCACATGCAACTATCCACCTTCTTTTAAATTGGATTATAGCTTTACAAAAGGAAAATGAAGTCAAGAATTTTCATGAATTAGTTATATGATATGAGATATGTTGATGTTAAACATGTGTACATCAATGGTTTCATATATTTCTAGGCCAAAATATCTCTGAAGGCACTATTAAGATCATATTTATAATATTGGGACATCAATGGTTTCATATATTTTTAGGCCAAAATGTTTATGAAGGGACTATTAAGATCATATTTATAATATTGGGAAATACAGTAACAATTAGAGTAGTTCGATACTAATCTTCCAAATTATTATAACATTTTGATATCCTAGTTGCTTCATCAATGTTCGGCCATCTTTTTGAGTTGCCTTATGCACTATACCTAAAACTATTTCGTGTCATTTATAAAGTCTTTCAAAACACAAGTAGGTTATTAATTAGGAATTTATCCATACATTCCTTATGTAAAATTTATCAGTCATTTGATGTATTGTAAGGTCCTACCATCGCAGGCAAATGTCAAGGCTTAATTTTTATTTTATTATATTTATATCAAACTCAATTCATATTAGGTTTTCTTCGCTTAGTGTTATATATTTTGAGATTATGACACTCACAAGGAAAATGTGTTTCTTTATTCAAAAAATAATTTCAAGTACCAAACTAAAAATTAATAAATTCTGGAGATATTCATTCAACAAGGAACTTAGCATAGTTACTACTGAGATTGAATATTATAATAAATTAAGTGATATTTTAATCAATTTACATCTTCATACATGTCTTGCATATTTTTGTACTTATGAAACATATAAAAGTTTTAAAACAACAAAAAAAAAACTATATATTTATTTTATATAAAATAAAGCAATAGTTGGGAGAAGTATCACAGTAAGAGGTGCAATCATTTATGGTGGATGGGAATTGGTAGATGGATGTGAAATGGTACAAGAATTCATTAGACTTGGTAAAAGCATAATATTATTGAACAATAGAAAGATGTGACTCAAAATGGAGGCATACAATGGAAAAGCATAGATCGTAAAACATTAAAATATTTAAACATTTAAATTTTTCAATTTAAAATAATTGAAATCAATCCTTAAAAAAATAAGACTTAATTTTAAAACTATACAATAAAATTATCTATAAATAAAAAATTTAACCCTAAAAATAATATGTTAAGTGTGATTTCACCCAAATTTAATATAAATAAATAAATTACATCTAAACAAGATAAAAATGCAATATTATCTTTAACTAAACCTCAAAATATATAGACAACCAAAAGAAAAAATAAAATCGTTATTAATTAATCAAAAACCATGGAATGTCATCTACATAAAATTTTAGAACTTTATAATTTTTTGTACAATGTAGATGGACATTTAAACATTTCATTCTTATCAACACTTATATACTTGCATAGAAATCGTCTTCCCCACCTTGTCCCTCGATAAATGTATCATACTAGGTGAAAGTGAATGGTATCTATCTATACTAGAATTAGATCATATGACCCCAACTTATTAATTTATTATCCACCTATTCCCCGTCTTGTCCTTCAATAAATACATCAAACAATGTGAATGGTATCTCTCTATGTTGTAATTCCCTCACGTGTTTCCGACTTATTAAATTACTGTCCACGGGGTTCCCAAGGCAACATTTATTGATCGAAAGCGTAAAATCATTTAAGGATGGTGTTTATATTTACCTTATCCACCAACATGGGACACGTATCGGTAAAATGAAAATCCCGTGGGATGGCTCTATTAGTCCTATAAGTAGAAGCCTAAATCATTCTGAAGGCATTCAAATTGTGTCCACTGGGAAGCTGCTCTCTGGTAAGAAAATCTATCCTTGGAGGAATCATTGGCATCTATTTCTTCCTATTTCACCCAAACAACCACAACTATTCCCATGCTTGTTCATTGATAAATAGTGTGAATACTGCCAGTAAATATGGGTTTGAGGTGGCGCTGAAAGTGTTGGATCCTAACGCTATCATTAGTTGGATGTCAGTTGTTATGAATGATCAAGCTTTGGTCTATGCAAAACTGGATGATAATATTGCAAGATTAAAAAAATCAATTGGAGCCCCACAGATCGAAGGAGTAGTAGGCCAGTTTGGAACATTGTCGGCAGATAAACAACAGTATCCGTATTTCCATAATAATAAGGAAAGATTCACATTTTTGTTCTAATGTGATTTTCTTTCCATAGTGACTATGTCATTCTGCTGTATATAACCATGTTGTCTTTGTTAATTGTCATGTTCATTCCACACGTTTAAGTTGCTTTGTTATATATAACTATGTTATTTTGTTATATATCTTTTAATTATAAGTTTTGTTATAGATCTTAATATTGACCCAAAGTCTTTAATTTCTATACTATAATTTCTATGAAGAACTCTATTATGGATTTGCGATGTGATAAGTGTTTTCTCCCCTTCCATTAAGCTATAATTTATTTTCTACCATGCTAGAACAAAGGTCCTCAAACCTTATACCCAACCACAAATCAACCTCATTCCATCATCTTGTAGCTAACGTTGAAAAACCTCGTGTGTAAATTAAATTTCAAAAATATGTTTCAGTCATTATCCCACCCATAGACACCAGTCTTGCGAAAGGGACCTGAAAATGAATAAATTCTCAAATAATTTCCCATGCTTTATCTTTAAACCCTGAGTGTCTAGATTTGGATGAGAATTTGGACATTTATGATAGCCAAGCTCTTAATGCCCGTTCGTCTATCACCAATTTTCCTTAAGCTGCAAGTTGCTTGAAAATTTTGTAGGTAACCTACCTCAAACCTAATTACTCACCCTATTAAGAGAAATTAAAAAATAAAGGGCTCTGAGAATATTTCAGCCCCATATAATTCTAGTCCTCTAGAAGTGAGAAAGGACATTCACAAAGATTCCGTAAGATTTGTATTGAAGTAAAACGAGGACCATATAAATAAAATCAATCATATAATGCTACAAGTTGAAGGGAAAGTCAAACAAGGGAATTTAAAACGAAATAAGGAAGTATGAACCTTAACCAAAAAAGAGGGGGATTTAAAAATCAAAAGGTTTGAGATGGATGATAGAATGAATCAAAAGGATAGAGAAAGGAAGAAATATCGTGCAAACATTGAGAAGTTGATCCAAATCACCAAGACTGTGATAAGAAAGTGTGCATTATCACCATTATGTGAGATAGCCTCAAATAAAAAAGCACCAAAATTGTGGGAACTAGAATTAACAAGAGGTTAAAATCAACGAAAAAAGGAAAGCTATGGAAACCAATGTGGTCAATTATGATGGTGTGAATGACTACCTCTACTTCATGCTAATAATGGGCAATGGCTAAGGGTCTTAGTGATTTTGGATCATCTTTGTCTATTTTAAATTGTGAATTTTTTTAAGTTTAGTTATTGTTGTTTAATGAATTTTTATTTAATAGTTTCTATTATTTATGGCATTTTAAATTAACCTTATTATAAAATGATTTTTTTTGGTGAGAATTTGATGTTTAGTTTCACTTCTTTAAAAAAAATTGAAATTGACATTTATAAAAACATTGATCACAATTTTTCAAAAGTATAATTTGTTATATTGCTATAAGACTGTAAGTATCCTATAACCTATACATGCCTATAGTTGAAATTTCTTCTTGGTCATACCTAAAAAACATAATTCAAATTTAAAACCATTTAAAAATCATGTCAATATTAAATATTTTAACACAACATAATAAAAATATGTAAAAAAATTATTTATTTACATGATAATCTTAATAGTTATCTTGTCAACATTCATTGGAATACAAACCCTAAAATAAGTAATAAAGATTAAATCATATTGAAGTTTACGACTATTTTTTTTCCATGTTCATTTTTCATTAAAAATTGATGCAAACTATCAAGTATTAATTTAGGTTAACTAAATATCAACAAAACTTATACATCCTTACACATATTTAAATCTTTGAAGTAAAATGATGAATGAAATCTAATGCATCAAATTTTAAAAATTCACATAATAGAATTTTCATCATGATGAAACGTACTCATGTCATTTATTTTATTTATTAACCACTCACCTTTTTTTGGTCACTTATTAACTAGTGGGTCAACTCATACCTAAAACCACCATCATGCTAGATATCAGAGGTAGGGAAATTTTGTCATGTTCATTACCCAATATATTAAACGACAAAATTCAAAGGCTTTTTTTTAAATTAACAAGTAAGCGAAGAATATATTTTTCAGCACATGTAATGGCAGATAATGGCCACGCAAAAAATATTTTTTCCCAAAAAATTGTGATTTACCCTTAATGTAATAGGAATCTTACTCTCATGGATTGTTCTCTCTTTTATTGTTTATTTTTTCACATATGAAATTTATATATTCTTAATTCCATTGTTTGATTGGGTTAATAACACAAAGTGAATCTCTTCACCTTAGTTTTTAATAGGTAACTTTTAATGACCACTTCTATAGAAATTATTTAGAATTGAAATGTAATTATAGATAAGTGTGATTATATACACTAAAATTATTAAAATTAATATATAACTTCTATTTATTAATAATAAATTTCAAGCAATTGTACTTAAAGCTGTAAAAACATTTTACTATAAACTAGTAAAACATTTATTTAAAATGAAATAAATTAAATTTTCATTGTAGGCATTAAAATATAGGATTAGATACATGTAAATGTCACTATCGTCTCAATTTCAACTTACATTACTTTTACATACATACATATATATGTATATGTACACACGCACATGTGCACATGTATATGTGTGTGCACGCACACACACACATCTTAGTTTACATTATATTATGCCCACATGCCTTATATAAGTCTAACCCTCCAAATTTGCTATTAATCACCTTACAAAATTCTTAAATTTTTTGTGAACTAGTTATTATTCCTACTCATACATCCTCACATCATGAGATTAATGTTCTTGTATTATCAATTAAAATATATAATTAGGATGATAACTTCTAACACCTTTTAGGTTAAAATATTACATTACGATTTATCAAAGAGTTTGATTATTTTAAAGGTTTATTGTCAATGAATTTTTATTAATTATCTTGATTTAAATTTTGATTTATCAATTTATGATTTGAATGGTTCGATCTAATTTTAGAATTATTACATGGATATTTATCACTTCTAAACTATTCTTTGACTTTTTCAATTAATATACGTTGTTATACATTGTTTATTTACTTATTAATATATTTTTTAATATAATTTTGAGCTTATTTTTTAAATGTTGTTTGATTTGATAATCATGATTTTTCACACAACATAATTAATAAATTATAATTAACCTATCTTGATAAAGATCAAATACTAAAACAAATTCTTTTAAAATTACATGCTAAATATAAAGATAATATGTCAAAAAAGACACACTTAAATGGAAATAAACAAGATAAAAAATGATCATTCATTAATTTTCATGTGGGATTAAGTGGCCTTAAAGAATCTATAAGGAGTGTAGATAAATTTCTAGTCAGATCTTCCCCTTCCACTAAAATAGGCATTAATAGAGGTAAGAAAAATGGCAAGAGTGCTAAAATTTTGTGCATCATTCAAGTCCTGAGAGGATATATATTTAGATTGGAACCCATGGAACCTTAAACATAAATAAATCAAACCAATATTTAGAGGGTCATTAAACAGGGTGTGTGTTGACAACACTTATAAACAAGATTATGGTTTATGACCAACATGTTTGTTTGGAATTTTAAAAGTCATGAAATGCCTAAAAGATCATTGTCAAAAGTGTTTTTTTTGATGTGTTTTAGAGGATAATATTTCATAAGTACCATTTTGAGTATGGAATGTTGAAAATTACATAAACAAAAAAGGGAGATTAAATAAGAGGTCTCCTTTTTTCTGATTGGCAATAAAAATTTGATCGAGTTTCAAGGAGGTTATATCATAGATTACATACTAAATCAATGGAATGAACTCTTTCACCAAGTCTTTAGGTATTTCTCTTTAGAAGGGAGATATAAATTTTTTATGCCTCATCATTTTGTATTTTTAAATTATTTCAAGGACAAACACTAATAATATATCATTTTTATAATATGATCTCTATAAATAACTCTATTATGGATGTGTAATATGATAAGTGTTTGATGCCCCTCCATCAAATTATAATTTAATTAAATATTTTAACATTTTCACCAACCACAAATGAAATTGAGTTGTGGTTGATGTCAAAAACCTCATGTCTAACCTATGTCTATAAAATATGTTTCTATAATTATCCCTCACACAAACACTCAACCTACTAAATGGACTTAAAATAATAAGTTATAAAATAATTTCACATGCCCTGACTACAAAACGTCAGATACTTTTTTTGGATGACAATTTGGGGGTTTATGATAGACAAAATCTTGGTTTGCCTTCCTCTAACACTAATTTTCCTAAAAGTGGTGAGTTGCTAGAAAATTTTGTTGGTAACCTAGAACCAAACCTAATCCCTAACCGTCTTAAGAGAAAATGAAGAAGAAAGACCTATGAGAATATTTCAAACTTGGATGATTATATTCCTTTAGAAATTAGAATTATAATTCACAAAGAATCGCTAAAATTTTTATTGAAGAAAAACGAGGACATTAAAAATAAAATTAATAATCTGATGTTACAAGTTAATGGGAAATTTGAATAAAGGAATCTAAAATTGAATAAGGAAGTAGGGAATTTAATTGAAATAGTGGGGAATTTAAAAATTAAAATGTTTTAGATGGAGCATATAATAAATCGAAGGTGGAAGGAAGAAAATACAAATAAACATAGACAATCATATTCATACTAAAAGGTATTAAAAAAAATACTGTGCATCAAGTATCACCATTATGTGAGATAGCCTCAACCAAAAAAGTGAAAATATAATGTGAAAAAAAACCAATGAAAGGTTAAGAATGAAGGAAAAGGGGAAGGCTATTTAAAATGGGGTGCATTATGACACCATGGAGGATTACCGTAATTTCATGACAAAGTAATGGGAGGTGTCTAAGGTTCTTAATGACTTTTTATTATCTTTGTCTGTTTTAATTTGGCTTTTTATATTTCAGTTATTATTTTTTATTTAATTTTTAGTTGTCATTTTTTATTATTCATGGGTTTTTGGGTTATTCCTATTTTTAAATGATCTTGCTTACTTATATTTTTATTTTTATCTTTGTTACATAAATATAACAGGTTTGAGGACTTTTCAAAATATTTTAATTATAGCAAAAAAATAGAAAAAGACACTTATAAAAATATTGATAAAAATATTTCAAAGTATAATTTGTTATATTCCTAAAAGAATGTAAAGTATTTTATAACCCATATATTTATATATATAAATATTATTCTCAATCATTTTTTCATAAAACATGTTAAAAACCATGCCAATATTATATATTTTGAAATAATAGAATAAAACTAAGTAAAACTTTAGTTATTTGGATGGAAATAATATTATCCATTTTGACTGCATTCATTGAGATACAAACCCTATAATAATTAACAATGATTAAATCTTATTGAAGTTTACAATTATTTTTTTACAATAATTTTTTCATTGAAAAATGATCGAAACTAACAATTATTAATTTGGGTTAATAAAATCTCAACAAACCCTTTCCATCTTTACATACACATTAAAATATTTATATAAAAAAAAATTAATAAAATCTAACGAAAAATAAAAAAATACTCTCATAATAAATTTTCAACCATGACAAAAGGTACTTACACAACTTATTCAATTTACTAACTACTCAACTTTTATATTTGTCAGGTAGTGACTAGTGGGGCAACACATACCAACATTCATAGTCATGCCAACCATCAAAAGTAGGGAAATATGGTCATGTTCATTACCAAACATATTAGCGTATAAAAATCGAGGATTATTTCTTTGTGGAGAAAAATATAACAATAATGTTTCCATCACATGTAATGATAGAATGGCCATGGAAAAAATGATTCTGCATATAAATCTATGATTTAGATTCTCTGTTAACACAATATAAAACTTAATTTCACATATTAGACTCTCATTTATAGTTTATTTTTTTAAGTATGAACTTTATATCTGGTGAATTCCTCTATTTGATTAGGTTATTAACACAAAGTGAAACTTTCCATGTCCTTATATAACTGTAAAAAATAAGGAAAATATAATAGATAACATTTAATGAACACCACAAAGGAAATTCTCCAGCACTAAAATAGAGTCGTACATAAGTATGATTCTATACATTACAATGATTAAACTTAATGTACGATGACCATTTTTTAAAATTAAAGTACAAACTATTGTGTTAAATAGTATTTAGCATAAACCACTAAAACATTTGTTTAAAATGAAAGAAATAAAATTCTCGTTGTAGACAGTAAAATATGGGATTATACACTTAGAAATTGTTGGAAAAACCAAATATGTATCACATTGTTAAGAGTAATGATCTGTTATGCTATCTTAGTGATTAGCATAATTGACTTGGTAAGTTAAGTATTATAGTTCCATAACTGATATTCAGTTATGAACGATTCCTCTATGTATATAATCACTTGCTCTGCATTTTTGATCATTGGTATCAAAGGGTTTCATAACGAGATCCTAAGTGTTTTGAGGTGCAGTTGTAGTCTGCTTTGCCTCTAAATATGAAAAAAAATATATCTTGAGTGAGGTCATTCAATAGGTTAGTGTAGAAGTGTCCAGGCATAAGAAAGGAGCGATGTAAATATTTGCAGGAGATGTGATAAAACATGCAGATCCTTGGAAGAGCAATCATTAAAGTAACTCAGTAAAATCGCAATCTGCAGAAGACAGGGAAGTCGACACTGAAGAAGCAGTGAACCCACGGACATAGCGTGGAAGAAAGATCCGAGACGTGGAGCATAGAATAGTTTGGAAATATGCATTAAAACTTGTTATAAGATAGTTTGAAGATTTTCATTTCCGTTCTGACCTGTAAGCATTCCTAGCATGATGGTGTAGGTCTTTTTTAAGGCCACAGATTTATTTCTGAAAAGGGATTATCAGAATCTCCTGTGGACAAAGAACAACCTGCGTGGCACCCCTGGTTGTGGGTATTTGGATCTTCAGCTTCATTGCTTCTATAGATCGAAGCATCTACAATAGGATTGGACAAATTCAATTATATACTGATCATGTATTTGTGATAATGGCACAATCTCCCAACCTACATCAAATCTCAACTGCAACTTTCTCTCATCTATCCGCAAGCAGCAACCAGGTTTTGAGTTTGCCTACTACAATGTTCAACTCACCTCCCAACTCGAGAACATTGAACGGTGTTCATCAAATCACGAGTCGCTAAAGGAAATCATGGCGTTTATCAAATTCAATGTTGGCAATGCATGAGTCATCCAATATAATGTTAAATATTTGCATAAGCCTCGCATGTCCAATTAAAGGTGGTTAGTCTTTATTGAATAGATCTGTTTTGTAGTTTTTATAGTTTATATCCAGTTATTGTGGGTCACCATATTTATGGAACTTGGTCAACCTCGTGTCCTATAGTTTATTTGGAGGGTCATTATCAAAATATTTATGTGAGTTAGGGTAGTGTTTGTCATTAATCAGTAAAGACTCATTATATTAAGATTAGTTATTAAGAGTAAGTTGTCATCAAATAGTGTTATCATTTTAATCAATAAAATGTGTGTTTGTGTGTCATTTGGTTATTAAAGTTATTTTTTTTTTCTCGTGTAGATGTATTAATGAGCAAACTCGATGTCTTGAGTCATATGTCTTAGTGGGAAAGTTTTGTCCTAAAAATGACATGCAACTAGAGGATACATGGAGTTTCATTTTAATCAATAAAATGTGTGTTTGTGTGTCATTTGGTTATTAAAGTTAATTTTTTTTTTCTCCTGTATAGATGTATTAATGAGCAAACTCGATGTCTTGAGTCATATGTCTTAGTGGGAAAGTTTTGTCCTAAAAATGACATGCAACAGTCGTTGTTCAAATCCATATTTGTTGAGTAAAGCAATTTCATTTATTGGAGGCTAGAGGATACATGGAGTTTAGAGGACACTTGGCATCCTCTCATGAGTTGCCTATGATAGGGTCACACCATTGCTATGGTGACAAATATTGGTGTGTTTCTTTTAAGTTTTTCAATAAATCACTAAGCATTATTTTCGTTTGTGATAATCTGAGAAACCACTGAAGTGCAATAGAAACCTCCTACAACCCTCCATGTTCATGGTCAACCTGCAGAAAAACTTTATGGGTTTGTGGTAATCCTCATAATCTGGAAAACCACCGAAGGTGTTAGCAGAGAGAAGTGTTCCTATCACATCTAGGTTTTTGCTAATCCTGCAAGGAAAAACAAAGGTGTCACCAAGACCTTGAAGCCACATAGATGGAATTCCACCTAAGAATGTGAGAAAGATACATGGAGAGTGTAAATCTATATATAGTGATTATAATAAAGTGGGGACCACTATCAGGAAATATTATGTTTATAGAAAAATTACAATAAAAGGGGGGATGTTGGAAAAACCATGTATGTATTAAATTGTCAAGCGTAATGATATTTTATGCCAGTGATTAGCATAATTGACTTAATAAGTTAAGTATTACATTTTCATAACTGATATTTAGTTATTAACCATTTCTCTATGTATATAGTCACTTGCTCTAATTTATTAGATATCAAAGGTTTCTACTCTGTATTTCTCATCAAAAATATTAGTGTCAGTATACCTTTAGCCTACATTATTTGTACATATCTATATGTCTATTGTTTTATAATATATTACATCCACATGCCTTCTATGGGTCTAACCTTCCCAAGTCACTATCTATCACCTACAAAAATTCTTACATTCTATGTGAAACTAGTTTATTTTCCTACTTAGACATCCTTACATCATCATATAAATGTTCTTGTCTCCTCAATAATAACATCAAACTCTAAACATACCATTTAATGCTACTAACTATTTTTAATAGTTTGTGCCAACTAAGATATGGACACATTTGAAAGTATAATTATTCATATGTGTCAACCCATTTATCTAGTGTGTTGGTGGCATGAGAAATTACTCAAAGATTGTCATATAAATACCAAATAAGCATAATCATAATATACATTTATAAACAATTTATTAAGCTTATTAAATTACTTTCACATTTATACTAACTTCTTTATTCCTACCAATTTACCAATAAATTTGAAGGAGTAGGTTCTAACAAATTCAGAAGAACGTCAATCTCGAGACAAAGTTGTCATTTTTCAATTATCAAGAGCTAAATTGTAGGTTGCATACTTTCAAGGAGAACTATTCAACACATTCACTTAACTAGAAATTTTTCATGTAGTTTGACTTCCATCTTTAGATCAATGAATATTAGTTTGGGAACAAAACACAACTATATTCCTATTTTGTAGGTATAAGTTTATTATTTCAAGTGGAACTAGGGTTTTAAGAAAGATAAATATTTTTTTAGGTATTTTGTACATAATAAAACTTATAGATCACACACACAAGTATAATAAAACATTCATAACTTTATGTACCAAAATATAATTGTAATATTTACAAAACTATAAATGTTAAACTTTGAACACATCAACTTACATTTGAAATTAATACTAGATGTAGCATCTAGGTATGTCCAAAACTCCCCCTCATGATCTAAGTAAATCACAATCCAAATTTATACCTACTTTATAACATATGCACATTCTTAGTCTATCATAAATTAGTTAAATTCTAAGTATCTTATACTTGTATTATGATTTTTATATTTAGCAAGTTCAAGCATTAAACTAGATTTATTATTTTACGTTTTCATTTATGCTTAATTATTTTGTATTATACCTTGAATTATATTCAATTGTTTTTTATCTTATTAAATGTTATAATTAATCCAAAAGAATGTAAGATATATTGTTAAAGCTATATATTGCATGAATATTATGAAAACCTACATCTCTTTTTGGGTTTATTCCTTCTTTCTAGGGTTTGATATTTTTAACAATAATTATAAATTTGTAGATCTTATTTTTATATTTCATTTATGCACAAATTACACATGGATATAATGGATGGATATAGTTTATTTTTTTACTTGATTTTTTATTATAAGTAGTACACACATTTTTCCTTTAATATGTAAAATATGTAACAACTATTTAATACACTGGATCAAATATTTTTATAATATGATTATAAATAACAATGAATAATTAGTACCCTTAGATCATGTTTCTACAATCTCCTATTATAATTAATTATTATTATCACTATGCAACAAAGGGTATGTATGATCCCTTCTATTCTCCCTTATTCTAGTACATGTCTAGATATTATGTTGGATCCTATATTACATGCTATGCATTCTCTTGATGGACTTATTTTCAATATTGAATCTAACATTGTTTTGAAAAAAGAAATAGTTACAATGTATGTTAATCAAGGACATGTGTATGTATTTTTTTGGACACTCCTAATATACAATTAAATAGAATACTTTCATAAAACCCACAAATGCATAATGCATTACTGTATGTAGTGACATGTACATTTTTTTATTTAGGCTAGTGCATATAAAGAATAATATGATTGCTTTAACTATATAATTCAATATTTTAAAAGGTTTTTGAACTAGTAATTTTGATATTATTAATATGTATACACCTTTAGTTACATACAAGATTCCCACATCAGATGTGGGTGTAAGAAAATATTTATATTATATTAATATAGCTATTCCTAAAAAGCTAACCTATGCTCACCCTATGATGATTATGTATGTCACATCATTAACCTTACCTACTAAAATTTATGTCAATAATATTGACTTTAATCTATAGTATATGGTATTGTATTTAGAGAATGATGTGTGTATGTCTATTCATTTATGATTTTTCGTACTTTGTTGCATAAACATTTAACCTCCGATATTGTGTATTATCCCTTACATTAGGGGTTGTATACCTCCTAGCCTTCCATTAAAGGTAAAGGTGACATGGAAAAACATGTTCAAACCTTCTATGAAACATGTTTAGATTATTTAGCTAATGAAATATTGTTTTCCAAGTTATTTCCATGCAGATTTCTAGAATTTGATTCAAGGAGGTTATATGACAATTTCCTCCAATTAGTTAGATATTTAAACCGTTTGGTAGATCGATTCATAGTTTAGTTCTCTATGAACATCAATGGGAAATTAACTTATGAACTATTTATAATATAAATAATTGTGAATTAAAATTAAATTTAATTATAAATGTTAAATATTTAAATATAATCTAATATTTTATATAAGACATAATACATTAAAAAATTGTGTTCTACAAAATTTATAAATTACTAAAAATAGAAACTAGGTTTATGATTATTGAATTATCCTTCCAACTGATTTATCTCATTCCGTATTACTATTTAAAAATATTTTTCTATATCAAGATACCTATAAACATGGATGAGTTAGAAATCACTTTTTATTTTCTAGGACAATTCCACGAGAGATAAATGCGAGCATTTTGTTTTGTTGTTTATTACAATAACTTTGTCTTGCAAAAATATGCACTGAATATGGAAATATGGGTTTTCTCCTACATTTATATGAAATTTATTTCTATATGAAGCCTAAATTGATGTGATAAAATATTTTTTTTAAATAAAATAACCAATCCTTCATAATCACAAATAAAAAGATCAAATTCAAAATGCGGAAAAATGGAGATGTGGGAATGACTAATCTTTCCTTAGAAAACTTATGTTTATTTAAGTGTTACTTAAATAGCCTAAATGACCCCAAAACAATGTAAGTCTACCTTAACTAAATATAGTACAAATTCAACTAAAGATATTATTATAATTCTTAACAAATGATGCCATCAACTTGATATAAACAATGTTAGACTTGATTGAGGACTATAAAAAATTTAGCACCATTCTAATAGATATCTTTAATAAAAAAATAAGTGATTTGAAAATCATAATTAAGGATGACTTGTAAATTATTTATATATCCTTTAAAGTGTTACCATTGATGTGATTTTATATGGGAATATTTTATATTTGGATGATAGTCAACCTATTGACATGTCTTGGAAATCTGTTGGGAAGCATGCCATTTTGGAAATAGATGTTAGATCATGGGCTATATTTCCACACTAATGGAATAAACGTAGTATAAGATGTCCTTGTGGCTATGCTATATTATGAAAGAGAGATTGAAAATAAATAATGTTATGTCCATAGTAGGAGGATAGTTGTGCAATGTTAAGATATTAGTCAAATTTAATATTTCAAACTTTAATAGGTAATACATTTCATATTTTAGATCATGGGATATGTTCATGATAAGAAATATTATAATATTTCCTTGTGGCTATGTTACATTACGAAATAGAGATTGAAAATAAATAATGGTATGTCCATAGTAGGAGGATAGTTGTGCAATGTACTACTATCCAAATTATTGTACTTTGTCCTAATTGAATATACATGAAAAAATTTAATTAGGATAACTTCTTATTCATATGCTTGTTTTGATGGTTTTGTAAAACATATATCTTGTTTTGCACTCAAATACTTGTGAGAAGAATTATGTATTGAAATTTCAATAAAATATTCTACATAACATATGATTGTATATTTCATATGGAAATATGTAATTTAATAACATGAGAGTATGTTTATAGGTCATAATTTCAATTTTTTAAAATATTTTTATTTCTTGTACATTTTATAATATATGTTTTTTTTTGTATTTTCCATACATGAAAATTAAAATACGCATAAGTGAAATTTGTAGAAATCATTTATATAAAAGATAAAAAACAATTTCATAATATTCATGTGATTTTTAGGATGATTACATTTAAGTGTATATATGTGAAAAAAACATAATGCCAGTCTTTTCATTAATTAAAAATGTCCCAAACCAATTTGTCTTAAATTTTCATTTACTTTCTTTATGAACATTAATATTTTTCTAAATTTATTTGAGTGTAAGTCTACCAACATGAAATTATATATCATGATTATCTTTTTCTAATAAAAGGGGTAAAAATTATATTGATAAGAAGAGAATTACAAGAATAATAGGGGGTGAAAGCCCCCAAAGAAGAACAACAAAGGCAACAGAACTAAGCCCATGCCCACATAAGCAATATTGTTAGCCTCCCTGTCTTCCTTAAGAATTCTTTCCAATTTAGAATGGAGCATCAAAGAAAGAGTCTCCCAATCCTCCATTTTACAACCATCAAGATGCTTGAATGCCCATTTGGCCAAACAATCTACTATCCTATTCCATTCTCATAAAATGTGAAAAAAGGTTATAATATCCATGTGTGAGCAAACCCTCAAAATCTATTGAATAGTCAGAGCTAATTGCCAATTAACATTCGACACTTTTCTCTTACCAAGTAGGGTAATTAAAACTTGATAATCTGATTTGCATATGATTCTACGCCACCCCAAATCCAATGCCTTCTCAAGGGTGTAAAGGATGGATTGGCCTTCCATTATGTTAATGGTTTGAAGCCCCTCAGATACTGAAAAAAGAAAAATCAGCTTGCCTTCAAAATCCCTGCCAATCCCTCTAGTACCCTCTAGCCCAAGATTTCCCCTAAAGGAACCATCCATGTTGATCTTAAGAATACCTCTAGGAGGGCGATGCCACTGATTGACTCTTTGAATCTTCTCCTTGATCTGCCTGCTTCTCTTAATGTAGGTTGAATTACCTGTTAGATACTGAAATCCTAGATGTGCTACAACCCTAACATCCTGCAAGGTTAAAGGGAGGCAGATCGAGCTCTTAGCTTGGATGGTCTCCTGAAGCATCCCCGTGACTTTCTACCAAACTTATTGCACAATGGTCCTCACACCCCAAAAAAAATTGCCTATTTCTTTCAAGCCAAATCTACCATAGCAAAAAAATTGGGCCTCGCTTCCAAGCGTCCTACAGGAAAGACATCCTTGAGTGGGATTCTCCCATGCTGTTCTAGAAGTCAATCATAGAAGAACCATGAAAATAGGGCCTCTACCAAACATCCCACCAAAAATTCTAGAGTCGTAAGGCAAAGGACCATCTAAAGAATAGGTGGGCAGAATCCTCCTCAGCCGCTCCACACATGACACAAACGGAAGGGCCTTGGAAGCCTCTCTTCCAGAGGTTGTCCCAAGTCAAGCATCTATTCCAGGCCAAGATCCAAGCAAAATAGTTGCATTTTGGCCATGAGAAATTATTCCAGACCTATCTCCACCATTGCACTTCTCCCCTGCCCAATCTCTAAAAAAGTAAAGCTTGATAACCAGAGGCAATAATATAGGCTCCCTTAGGATTGGGAGACCAAGCAAGCATATCATCCTCCTAAATGGAGCTATGACAATGCTTAGAGAGGAGGTTCAGTACCTCGTCATTCTCCTCCTACGTCCCAACAACTGTCTAAGCCTTGGGACCTTTCCATTGTGCCACCTCTAGCTAACCGTGAGAAGTATATGCCTTGATGTCACTCACCTGAGACTAGCAAGCATCAAGAAATCTCTAAAAAAGGTTTGACAAATGTAGGAACTGAGAGATGATGGGAGGATAGCCATCCCATGAATCATTCCAAAAGAGAGCCTTAGATCCCTACTTACAAATCTAGAATAAACCTTCCTTAACGAGGGCAGCCCCTTTTTTGAGAGTACCCCATGTTGGTGAGCCTTTCCTAATCAAGGGATAACAATGAATATCCCAACAAATAATCCTGGGGTAGTATTTTTGTGAGATAATTTTTGGCCAAGCCTTGTCATATTCAAGACACCAACACTAATAAAGTTTTGCTACTAGACCAACACCATTTAAATTTGTCTACCTCAGATTGAGCCCTCCTTGTTGTTTGGGGCTACAGACAATCTCCTATCTAACAAGGCTCCATTAAGAGGATGCCAGATTACCAGCCCATAGGAATTTCCTAGTAACCAAATCAAACTCCTTAAAAATTCCCATTATAGCAACCTAAAGCATACATCTATAGATGGGTAATGCCTGCATCACAGATTGGATAAGTTGAAGCTAGCCAGCAAAAGATAACCACATATGAGTCTAATGATTCACTTTCGCTAAGAATTTCTCCGAGATATTTTTCCAGGACTCCTTGGAGGTACGGCTAGTCAAGATGGGGATTTCCAAGTACATCAAAGGGGGAGTCCCAATGTGGAAATGCATAGTCCTGGTAATATGCCACTACATGGGACCTAGATTGTTGAAGACGAAAATGGATGAATTATCTTCATTGACATTTTGTCCTAAGGCCATTAAGTAGACATCTAGTAGCCTGCGCAAGTTAGCTACTTTTGTCATTGTGGCCATACCCATTAAGGCAGTGTCATCAACAAACTACAAGTGGGACTATGGTGGTAGATCACCTCCCCAACACCATCCTTGGATGTGACCAGCCTCTCTATTCCTGTTGATCAACCTCCCCAAACCTTCCATGAGGAGAAGAAATAGGTACAGAGATGGGGGATCTCCCTATCACAAGTCCCTGGAGGCACCAAATAACTACGTGTGTTCATCATTGATGAGCACCGAAAAGGAGATTGAAGAAATATAGCTCATGACCCATTGAATCTAATCATCCACAAAACCAAAAGCACCAAAAACCTTCTGCAAGAAGGACCATCTGACCCTATTAAAGGCTTTGGCCATGTCCAGCTTGATAAACATCTCTTTATATTTTGATTTGGCCATGGAATGTATGGATTCAACAGTAATAACAATGCCATCTAAAATTTGCCTACCTTCCACAAAGGCACTCTGCTCTTCAAAAATCATAGCACTCAACCCTCTTTTAAGTCTGTCTATAATGATTTTTGATATGAGTTTATAAACAACATTGCACTGAGATATAGGGCATAATTGACTTAACCTATTAGCTATTTCACACATGGGAATGAGGGCTAGGTAGTTCACATTAGTAGCCTTGAGCATTTGCTTGTTCCACTAAGATTCCTAGACAATAGCTAAGAGATCATGTTTGATAATGTCCCATAATTCTTGGAAGAATTCAAATGGGAAACTGTCAGGACCAGCCACTTTCCCTTTTTTATCTAGGTAATGGTCTCCTCAAGCTCTCCAAGTGTGATATCCTTCATAAGATTCTCATTCATTTCACGCGTCACTAGAAACAGAATATAGAAGAGGACCTGAGCTTCCTTCAGCGCTTCCGCTTTCACTTCCTCCCTAAAAAGAGTAGATAAGTACTGAACCGCCTCCTCTAACATTACTAGAAAGGAGTTAAGCCTCTCACCTCTTTCATTGACCAAGACAGAAATAGAATTGCCATGTCTCCTGGCTTTGGATGAGTTGAAGAAAAAGGATGTGTTTCTGTGTCGTTCCTAGAGCCACTCAGCCCAAGATTTTTGCTTCCAAAAAATTTCCTCCCTTACACTCAAATTCTTCCAAGTCTTTCATGACCTGAGCTTCAGTCAAGCCTTCCTCCCTTATTATTATCATGATGCCATCAAGCTTGAACTGTGCAGCTTCCTTGGCCTAAAAAATATTACCAAAACAAAGGTGGTTCCACCTTTTTAGATTATACTTCACATACTACAGTGATTTGGAAAAGGTGTACATTGTTGTAGCATTGGCAGGCCTACCCCATCGCCACCAATTGGCCACACACTCATATAGAGATTGATCCCACAGCCACATGAGCTGAAATCTGAAGGAAGGAAAGTGTAGATGGTGCTTTTACACACTAATAAGCTTGATGGGCCAATGATCAAATCCTCTCCAGTTCAAAATTTTAGACCTCATAGACCACATGCCTCCAATCTAGGAATTGGATACTAGAAAGTGATCTAGTCTCTCAGCGATGCATTGTTCCCCACACCTACAATTATTCCATGTGAACTACCCATTATTGGGCTTGATATCAACAAGATTAATTTTTTTTATATAATTGCACATAAGCAAGGCAGAGGGGTCCAACCTTGATGTGCCATCATGCTTTTTAGTCAAATCTATAATAGAGTTAAAATCACCTGTTAAAATCCAAGGCTAGAAGGGGGCCAGGCTATGGACAAAACTGATGTGGCCCTATAAGGAATGTTTACCCTGCCAGTCGATAGGGGCATAGAAATTCAAGAGAATAAATTCCCCCATGTCAAAACTAGAAGTAATCATTGTCATGGAGAACTTCGATGACAGCCAACCTATGGGGCTGATCTTTCATGGGTTCCACATATAGGCTAGCCCCCTTAATGAACTAATAGCACCAATGCATTGACAATCTCCTTGCCTCCACAACTTAGGCACTAATCTGAACATAGCATGAATTGAAAGCTTAGTCTCCTACAAAAAAAGAACATCCAGACTATGACTTCTAATCAGGTTATGAACATCATTTTGTCTAGGGCTATTGTTCAGGCCCCTCCCATTCCATGATAGGACAATCATTTCATAGAGTTCAATAAATGAGCATCCAAATTCTTTACATACCCCGACTCCACCAAAGTCTCTCCCATTAATTTCATCTTATCCAGGTCTTTTTTCCTACTAGGTTTGCTAGCTTTCTCCCCTCCTCCCTTCTTAAGGTCTTTTTGCATAAGTCCCAAATGAGGAGAAGGTTTACTTCTTCTTGCTGCCCATGTATCCCCCATTTTTCTTGTGAGAGGCAAATTTCCATCATCTTGAGGAGGAACAACAGTGGGATTTAATCCTTCTGGAGTCATCATCTACTGGTATGTATCCATGTGATAGTCTCGAACATCCTATGATTGAATTGTAACCCCTATAACAATGGTCTCTTGTGCTTGGCTCTCCATCCTCTGATCCAAGATCATCAAGCCTAGATTCACCTCCTATTGATTGAGGTCATCTAGTATTTCAAATCTATTAAGTGAATCATTTGCTTGTCTTTCCTTTAAGGATCATTTTTAGCCCCTATTTCTATAGCAGCTTTTGACTGGTGTAAAGGCATCAATTTATGGTGCCTCCCTTGGAATCGAGCCCTTCTCTTTGTCTACTCTAGGAGGAATGCATGCAGGGTGAGCTGGTAGTGGTTTCGTTAATTTTGATTTGGGACACCATCACTGCAGGTGGCCATAAGCATGACATAGATGACATCAAAATGGTAGAGTTTCATAGTCTAGCTGTTGTGTCCAAGAAAAAGGTCCCGCACACATTTTTACAGCATCTAGAATTGGCTTACTAAGATCAATTTCAACACAAATGTAGGCATAAGTCATTACCTTTTTCTCTAGAATTGACATTGAAGAACTGACTGGCCTTCCCAGTAGTGATGCAAGCATTTGCAGGGTGTCTTCATGGTAGCATTCCACTAAAAATCGAGGCAGGCACACCCACACAAGGATGTAGTTTGGCAATTCCTCTAATGGAATAAAACAAGCATGCCACAGCTTTATGAAAAGTCCCACCTGGTTGTGAAAGTAACGACCTCCAAAAAATATTCTATTATAGTCTGATATACAAGAGAAAGTAA
>JARHVA010009442.1:125000-130000 GCA_037957365.1 Torreya grandis | reverse complement strand
CAACATTTGTTTATATTTTTCTAAACTTTGCTCTACTTTTGTAACATAATTTGCAATATAGTTCACAACAACATGTTTTGAGAGTACCAATTTGCAATCTACATTTTCACACCATGATTGCAACCAATAATGATTATGAGTTTTCACATGATCTTCATTTGTTTTTGGCTCATAGTTTTATATCCTTCTTCTAGATCTACACATAGTTTTGATCCATCAAGATGCAAAGGCCAAGGTGCATTGTACCTACATCAAATAAACTTTTGCATTATTATTCATATAAAAAAACACTTCATACATATTTTTACACTAATGATTATTAATTTTAAGATAATGATTTTTACCTGCAAACATGGATGTGAGCTCAAATTGTGACTTCCCTATATCACACGTGAATTTGTATTCATTTGTAGTTTTATAATATTTTTTTATATAACATAAGAAAATTGTTAATCAATTCATACCTGTATGTTTCACTGATGTGCATCTCCTTGAGGATTCCATGCATGTATGATTCCATCAAAATATGTCTTCACCAAGTCAACTTGATCTTTATTTTCCATATCTAATGTATCCATATTTGGCAATCCATCTAACCATAAAAGACCACACACATGTGGAGACCCCCTGTGTTGCCAGTCATATCTACACCAAAAATATTTAGCCTTCATAAACCTTTGTAGTATCTCTTTTTGGAACACTATATTTCTAATGTGCATATTTTCTGCTTCTTCATCCATTGAATTTTCATCATTACCATTCACATTGACATTATTATTTTGAAGATGATGTTTTTGTATTCTATCTCAATTTCATTTTTGTATTAGTGCCCTTTCTGTCTCAGTCATTTTATCTGCATGCATTGATATTTGTAGTATTTTTCATAATACGTCTTGTTTTTGTTGAGGAGTTTTAGATGATGTTATATCATATATTCTACATGTTCTCTCATTTATCCCTAAAGCTCTTCGATTGGAAATTCTACTCTACGTTTTGCGCATTGTTGTCTTTCATATTAATTTTTATTCATTATAACATCATCTGTCATAGGTATTTGTGATTTTTGTATTTTATACTCTTAAGAATATTCTCTTCGATCTTCTCACTTTTGTTCTTCATATTCTTTTACCTATTGTTAATTTTCAAATGGAATTTTTCATTGAACCATATTCCCTACATATTTATTAAATTATTTTTCTGTTAATCATATAACATTAATTTATGATGACAACAAAAGAGTGTAATATCATTTAACCAAAATCCTAAATTATCCTATGCTAGAAGTTAAGAGTCAACATTAGAATCCATTCTTTAAAATTAAGGTTTAGATTCTCCACACAATTAAAAAAATACCACTTTACCTTTTTAATAATAATAATTATATATATATATATATATATATATATATATATATATATAATTTAGTTGTAACTATTTTTAATTTTTATTGGAGGTTTAATTTTTAAATGTTGTATTGCTATTCAGTATATTCTCCCACCTTTTAATAAGGTTTATTTTTTCTGCATAATTAATTAAAAAATATTTATATAAATGTTTATAGTAAAAAAAATAAATAAATAATATATTTTCATATAAACATGGTTTAGTTTTTAGTATAAATAAGTAAATAAAAAATATTTTTGAAAATGTGCATAGTAAATAAAATAAGTAAATAATATATTTCTGGTATCAATATGATTTATTTTTTCCTAAAGTAAGTAAAAAATATTTCCAAAAATAAATAAATAAATATATATATATATATATATATATATATATATATATATATATATATATATATATATATATATATATATATATATATATATAATTTAGTTGTAACTATTTTTAATTTTTATTGGAGGTTTAATTTTTAAATGTTGTATTGCTATTCAGTATATTCTTCCACCTTTTAATAAGGTTTATTTTTTCTGCATAATTAATTAAAAAATATTTATATAAATGTGCATAGTAAATAAAATAAATAAATAATATATTTTCATATAAACATGGTTTAGTTTTTAGTATAAATAAGTAAATAAAAAATATTTTTGAAAATGTGCATAGTAAATAAAATAAGTAAATAATATATTTCTGGCATCAATATGATTTATTTTTTCCTAAAGTAAGTAAAAAATATTTCCAAAAATATATATATATATATATATATATATATATATATATATATATATATATAATTTAGTTGTAACAATTTTTAATTTTTAGTGGAGGTTTAATTTTTAAATGTTGTATTGCTATTCAGTATATTCTTCCACCTTTTAATAAGGTTTATTTTTTCTGCATAATTAATTAAAAAATATTTATATAAATGTGCATAGTAAATAAAATAAATAAATAATATATTTTCATATAAACATGGTTTAGTTTTTAGTATAAATAAGTAAATAGAAAATATTTTTGAAAATGTGCATAGTAAATAAAATAAGTAAATAATATATTTCTGGCATCAATATGATTTATTTTTTCCTAAAGTAAGTAAGAAATATTTCCAAAAATAAATATAGTAAATAAAATAAATAAATAATATATTTTTGACATGAATAGGGTTTACTAATCAAATAAATAAGTAAAAAATATTTTTGCATAGTTTGTGAATTAAAATATTTCAAAAATGTGAATATTAATAAAAATAAATAAATAAATAAAATAATTTTGTATCAATTAAATAAGTAAAAAATATTTTTGAAAAATATACATAGTAAATAAAATAAATAAATAATATATTTCTAACAAAAAAAGGTTTATTTTTTCTATCATAAATTAGTAAAAAAATATTTATGAGAAATATGCATAGTAAATAAAATAAATAAATAATATATTTTTAGATCAATGGGTTTATATTTTCTAGCATAAATAAGTAAAAAGTATTTTCAAAAATATACATAGTAAATAAAATAAATAGATAATATATTTCTAGCATCAATAGGTTTTAATAAATCTATACATATCTTACTTTATTGTTTTAGAAATATTAATATATTAAAATTAAATTAAATTTCTCTTATATCATTATGTTGTGTTGTTATTTGATTTTTTAATTTTAAAACAAATTTAGTGCTCTACTTTGCTCTTTTCTACTTTCATTGCTTTATGAATTTCTTTGTGTTTGTTTTTTTTATTTGAATTTGTTTGTATCTATATTTTTTTTTAAAAGTGTTATGTCAGTTGGTTTTTTTTTTTTTTTTAAGCATGTCATCTTGTGAATTAAATATTATTTCATGATTTATTTTATAATGTCAGCTTTCAAATAATTAATTGCCAACCCACTCACGCCATTACAACCTTTCACACCCCACTAGATGCCACTGTACGGAACACCTATCAGTGTAATAAATAATATACATATTAAATTTCACCATGAAATGTAAAATAGAATTTTAAAAGATTTTGAAAAAGACTATTTAAACTAAAATAAATAAAAATTCTAAGTCCATCATAGAAGTTATTAAAATCAATATTATTTTGTCAAGTGGTATATAATGAATCAAGAGAATTTTTACTATGTATACAAGAAAAATATAAAACACCTACTATATAAGAAGACAACTCAAGAGTAGAGGATAATGGGTGATCTAAGATATAATTTATTGTTCATTTAATAGTGTTAGCTAATGTTTAAGATCAATAAATATAGATGTAAAACTATGCATGTTACCCACAAACCTTAGTTTTGAGGGTATGTTGAGAGTAAATTCCTTAGGTGATACACTCCTCCATAGGCTTTCTATTAGTGTAAATAAGGGATCCTAGGTGTTTCCTTCATACCATGAGGTATGAGGAAACTAAAGTCTATATTTATCTTTGTACTATGACTATCTGTATTAGTGTAAAACCCTTTATACCATGACATCTATAAATATAAATATGGGTATCCATTCAAAATAATATCTAAGCAGTATTAAAATTAGTTAACATAGTTTTAAAATGACTAGATAAAAATAAAAATAAGAAAAAATAAAGATGGAATATTTTTTATTTGAAAAATAACAAAATTCAATCTAAATTTGAAATAAATAACATCTATTTTGATTGATATCTAACAAGAAAAGATAAAAATTTTCAGTGTTAGATTACTCAAAGTTCAACAACCTTGATTATTTTATAGATAGTATCGAAGGTTGATCAATGGATTCTTTCAGTGTTAAAAACTTAAAAAATTAAATTAAAACCCTAAGCCAAAAATAAAAAATTAACAAGCAACATTCTAACTATATCGGTTTCACTAAAATGTTTACACTATAATTAATTATGAAATACAATTAACTCTAATTATAAGGAAAATATTTAAATATTATATGTGATGATGTATACAATGGAATGCAAACATTTATAAGATTTATAAATTGCTAAAACTAGATACTAGGGTTAGGGTTAAATAATTACCCTTACAACTAATTTATATCAGAGTTCATTAGATTTATAAAATTTGTTATTATATTAAAATAAATAAAACTTATATGAATCATAAAATGACTCATTATATTGTTGGACATGTCTGGAGGAGACAAACAAGAGTATAGTGTACTATTATATGTTACTATGATTTTATCATGTTGAATTGTATCGAATATAAAAATACAAGTTTGTTCACTAGTATCTACATGATATTTGCTTCCATGTGGAGATATAATAATTGAATTAATAATTATAAAATAATAACAATTAATCCTACTCAATAACATAAAATGAGATCAAATGTAAAATGGAAAATAATGTGGGAAGTAGTAGTGGCTGAGTTATCCTCAGAAAGAACCTTTTCAATTAAGTGTGTCCTACATAGCCCAAAGGGTCTCATGTTGATATAGGTATCCCTTTAAGTAATATCATATTAATAAAAATATAATTATTCATAAATAATTCTCCCAACATGATATAAATATTATTAGACTTGGTTGAGGACTATAAAATTATATTAAAATTATAATACCTATATTTACTCAAAAAATACAGGGTTTTGAAACTAGAAAGAGAGATACCTT
>JARHVA010009442.1:105000-120000 GCA_037957365.1 Torreya grandis | reverse complement strand
CTTATGGCATCTAGGATTAAAGTAAACACTCTACATTGATCCCCTCCCATTTATATATAATTACTTGGACAAAAAAAACCCTACTTGAATAAATTATATTTAAACTCCTCAATTATAGTTATGTTGATTCCTCTTTCAATTCAATCCATAAATAACATCTCCTTCCAGTTCCACTATGTCTTGTCATGATCAAGGATAAATTCACAATTGAATGATGACAATGGTGTAAAAATTAATGGAATGTACAAGGAATCCTATGATTGAAGTTAATAATTTTAATGGTGACATCATTGGTTATTTATTTAGATCAATTTTTGTTCTCTCCTTAATACATAAATTATATTTATCTATAACCTTAAGCTCAAAAAATCTAAATTTATCTTGGTTATTGCATTTAATACACAAAATAATTTATATAATATAATTAAATATTATCAAAGCTTCCCTCTTTTGATTCCTCTTATTATGTTGATGTAATATTTGGTTATTTTCCTAGCAATGTTCCACCAAAACATGGGGGAGAGATAAATTCCACAATTGCTTTAGGAGATCACTATAAAATGTGGGCTCCATTGTACTAAGACATTCAAAATAGAGGGAGTCTAAATTTAAACAAGTCACATTTAAAAAAAATTAACCTTAACACTTGGTAAATATAATGTCTTTGTAAGAGAATATGAGCAATATATTTATCTCTTTTATCATAAGGCACACACTTATTTAGTAGTATGCATCAACTCTTTAAAAAGTTGTGAATTATAAGTATTTAGTTTTATGTAGTAAGAAAAATGAGGAATTTCATAAATGGTATAAGGTCCTTTTATCATAATTTATTCCATGTAAATCCATATATATAATATTTCAAATTTGTAACATAACTTGGTTTAACATAGTAGTTTCCATCTAATGAGTTAGTCCAAAATATTTCATCTTCATTAACCATTCGACTAATATGGAACCATTTTATAAGTTCAACGAGTTTGGATAGAGTATTATTATTTTTTATTTAGATTATCTAGGGATAGAATTTTCTAAATTATACCCCAACCATTTTCCTCGTAATAATTTTCCACTATTTGTCTTACTTTCCTTCTTAGGGGTTCATAATTATTTTCCAAAAGAGTTTTAGATCCCAAAGGATAATCCATAATCCAAACATATCCCTAGATTATATCAGGTTCTCTTGATCCAATCCTCTACTTCATACATTTCCATATAATCTTTATGTTGTTATTTGAAATTATCCCAATCATAAACCCACACACATAATTACAGGAAAATAGACATGCAAACTCATTTTAATTCAAATGAAATTTGGTTTTATGTAATTCAATATAAATATCAATATGATAGTATAAAACATAATATATAAATATTACTGTGCACACATGATTTATCCCTTTTTACTCGAATCTTGGTATCAGAAGATTATATGTGAAACCTATAATAATGCCACTAAAAGTAGTTATTGTTCATATTTCAAATTTAAAAAAAAAAAAAAAAAATTTCAAATTATCAAAGAGACAAAGGAAAGTAATGATTAATAAGAGATTAAATCTAATTTTTATATAACTTCAAAGTGGACACATGTTTAACCTTTGTTTAGGCATTTGGAGAAAAAATTAAGCTATGGTGAATTGTGAACATTCAATTCTTAATTTAAAAAAAATGCGAATTTTATTGAGTTACAAATATTTTATTCTCCAAGTTTCATTAGAATGTGCACTCTATAAAATTATTAAAGGGGCAGAACCAACAAATGTGTCTTATTACATAGAAAAAATGAAACAATTGATTTTGAGCATGAATAGACTATGGAACATGGCCCACTTGTATCTTAAAGATAAATCATAGTTTCATGGATGGATATAAGTTACATTCAAAACTTTACAACATTTAAACTTTGATAAATTTGAAATTTACATATTGTAACTTGAACATTAATGAACATCATGCCCCATATATTGTACTAAATTCATATTGAGTGCTATTTTAACTTTGAAACTATTGAAACATGTAATAATTTCCAAATTTACATTGTTTTTAAATGTATATTAAATCTATGTCACATGCCCTCATAATCTAAAAATTCTCAATCATGTCATAATTTTAAAAACTATAAAGTGCCATGAGTTTGAAATTTTACTCACGAGGAATTTAATTCTATACATAAACCAATTTTGATGCCCCCATTTTTAGATAAGACACATTGCATACAAGTCACTTACCTAAAAATAGGAGATATGTAATATGTGAAATATGTAATCATGTAGTACGTCATTAAAATATGAATATACTACATCATTATATCTGAATATAGCATACAATTTGAATATGTTAGATAGACATTATTAAAGTTTATAAGCATCATGTGCACGATATGTATAATGGAACTAAAGTGAGATTGAAATATATAAGTAATGCATTATAGGAATCATGGCATTGTTGTAATAAATAACAAAAAAATAATAAATGTCATATGATGTCCCAAAAATTTGAATAATATGTCACACATTAGGTCCAAATGCCACACAAAAGGGAGACATGAATGTTGCACAAACACACAAGGCCAATGGGCATAGGAAAATAGAATAATGATGCCTTGAAATTAGGAATTTAAACATACAATACCACTAGATACACAAAATAAGCATGAAATTTCTATCCAATTATGTACTAAAGTATGAAATATTCATAAACAAAATGAGACATGTATAGATCAAACACATGTATTAATGTCATTATTAGCAAATAACATTTCATTTAACACATGGAAATCATGAGTGATTAGAAAAAAGTGTAGGATATGTATCTCAAAAATATATAAAGGTTTTTGATATATACAGTGTGTTAAATAATTAACAAAGAAAGATATTCCCCCAACATAGCAAGGTTTTTGGGTATAGAGGGAATCATGACTTCAGAAACATGTAAAGGTATGTATCAAATCACACACAAATAACTCATGCAAATAATTGAGTATTTAATAAAAAAATGAAATATAATATATACACAACATAGAATAGATAACATGTGAAAGAGATAAGCTAGAAACATTTGAAAATGCTTAGAGGTCTTGATTTTGACTTTTTGGAAAATATGCCTTTTTCTTGAAATTTTGAAATATTTTACATTTCTAATTTTTTGTAATATTCAAAACATTTTCCATATTTGAATAAAATATTTTAAATATTCTAATAAATAAATATTAAAAAATAGTGATAAGGGAGAGATTTGAACAAACCATAATAAGGCAATAAATAATAATATGATAAGAAGGAAGAGAAACCATGTGCCCCTAATGTATTTGTAGATGAATCATATCATTTTAAGTAAAATGATTAAGATGGATAAATATGTGCATGTTCATCAATGGGGAAAAATTATATGTGTTCAAGTAAAATAATAATGTGATCACGTAAATGTAATAAAATGAACTATATAGATATACAAAACTGAGAAAGAGTGATCATTGAAAGAGTTGATAGGATAGTTGTTTTGGATTGATTGAATTATTTTAAAAATCAAGAAGGAAAGTGCCCAAGGTTAAAACCAAAGTCAAGGGATAGAATAATATTTATATAAGGGATAAATGAACTGGAAATAAAGTAAAATCAAGTAGTATATGTACAAACTAAAATGCAATAATCTAACAAACTATATTATTTATGGGAATAAGTGCATAACCTATGGTATGATATGAACTAATGACTTCCTATAAGGAGGAAGTACCAGTTGTTTTTGAATTTGAATATAAAGTATAACTATTTAGTATAATTTAACCGTATGAATCACTACCCATATATGCATATAAGAATGTATGCTCAAGTCCCATATGATAAGATGTAATAGGCTATGTAACTATGGTGAAAAGTATGACTAAATGTTTGTGCCTTAGGAGATGGAGACCTAATATATGTGGCACTTTCATCTTAGGAGAATGCATTATAAATTTTAAAATAAGTATATATGCTCATTTTTAATTGTATAATGCTCATAAGTAGATGGTGAAACTGAATTTGGTTTCTCTACATACTCACAAGTAGATGGATATGTTATAATATGCTCAAGCTCACTAATATATGAAGAAATTTTAATGTGATTTGGAATATGAAAATGATGTTGTTGAATATTTATATAAAATATTTCCTTACATATTTCACAATTATTATGCCATGAATATATTCTATAGTAGGAATAAATATCATTTATTCTTAAGGATATTCATATTGGCTTTCTAGAATTTTGACCACTTGATTATCATTAATATATTTGACACATTTTTTTCATTCTAGAACGTATTGGTCAAATATTTGTTATCCAAGGCAATCCTACTAGCATATCAAACACCATAGTCATTGGTATTACTAGCAATAGAGTGGGAACAATGAGAGACCATGCTTGTAAAGGTAGCTTTATATGCATGAGGGTATACTATTTATGAGAATCAGTTTATTTATAATTTTTTTAAATATTATACAAACATTTATTTTTATAACAAAAAGAGTGAAAGGGTGTTATGGTTTACACATTTTGCTTGATTAATTATTTTCCATAAAACTATGTATAAATTATTTATTGGCATCTGATTGAATAAAGAGTGCATGTGTATTTTAATAATCATCAAAAATTTCACCATCATCAAATGTAACCATATGATGTAATGCTTGATTTCTTCTAGTTATACCAGTTATTCTATCAATTGGATGTTCGTATGTATAAGGAGGTGGATAAACATTATATGCATAATGTACTTCACAATTATCCTTGTTATTTTTTTATTATGATTTGAAAAAGGATATTTGTGCATTTTGAGAGTTGCAATGTAATTTAATTATGGCTAAACCTATTAAATATGTAAGACAATATCAATAATATTATCATCAATAATATACGAAATATTGTGTTTAGTCCTGAAACATCTATTTTTAGAATGGCCAATACATCTATGATAGTCACAATCTACATTACCATACATTTTTTAGATTGTGGTCTAGACATATCAACTTATATTATTGGAGGAAGTGTGATGATTTGTTATATTTTGAAGTAATACATGAGGATGTAATGGTAAAATTGAAAATTACGTCTTTGGTGAATCTTGTAATTGTAGATTTTATGTTCCCTGTGAGATAATATTAACTATAATCTTATCTTCATTATATTTTACGTTTGTTTTTCTCTATTTATTATTATTATTAATTATTAATTTTATATTTTAAACATAAGAATTTGAATTATATTTAAGCTAGTTCAAAGTAACTAACTAGACCTCATTTTCCTTTACTATATGACATGGTCCACCAAATAATTTGAATTTAGAAAACATGATCGAATCTTGTAGTGGAGAGAAAATATTTTGAGTAAAGATATACTAGAGATCATTATCAACTATTTGATTTTTAATTTGTTTACGATTTTTTTTTCTTATCACATATTAACTAATTGTTTCTTTATACCATTATTTGAGCTTCGTAAATTGAGCATGTGATATTTTTTCACCAATGTTGATAGAAAAGTGTGTTATAAAATGATTTACCAAAGGGTTAAATGTATTTACTATTAAATATAAAGATCATGAAACCACGTAAGAGCATTAACTTCAAGACTTCTTAGAAACATCATAAAAAACAAGTCTATATTGACATAATAAAAAAAGATTCCTAACATTTCTATTATCTATTGTGTTATTTATAGATATTTATGATATATGCCTTTTGAATAATGGTTGGTGATTGTAAAATATGTTTTAATATTGTTATTAAATATTATTATGATAGTTATTTTGTTTAGCACTGATACCATGAGTGGTGCTTCAAAATTGGCCATAGATTCTCATGAATCTCCCAACACGAGTGAGGATATTGTAAGTATAAATAAAGAGTTAGGAGACATGATGAATCCAAATCACATAATGGAAAAAACCAATGTAAAACCAAACAAAATTTTATTTGAAGGTAAAGGTGATTTATGTTAATGAGGAAGTTTTCAGGTAATTAGTTTGATTATAGTTTATATTCCCTTCCCTCTTAAAATATATCTCAATTACTAGGAGGATTCAACTAAAATTTAGAGGAGAAAGAGGGAATTCATAATTATGTACGTAATTCAATAGTATCTTAGAAAAAGGAATCAATAGAGGTGGAACTTAGAGTGACTATTTTGTTTTTTGTGGTACCAAGAAGATGTTGGCTTACTCTTTTTTAAAGTATAGTTTCCAAACTATTTCTTGAAAATTATGCTATCTTATTGAATTTCTTGTGGGTATTTTCATTTCATTTTAGATTCATGATTCGATGTAACACATATCTTCATTGTCCCTAGCTATGGGGCTAGTCATAACCCTCATTTAGTATGCTTGACTCCACTATGTACTGGATGACCTTTTATAATAGTTTTTGCTTGGGTCATTGTAGGTTATTAATTTTTTATATTTTGTCTTGTAATATGTTTGTTAGAGTTCATGCTATAATATTTTTGAAGACATTTAAAGTCCTTCTACAAAACTCTAGAAACCTTTCAAAACTAGTATACTTAATTGTGTTATATATATACCTATAAATATAACTATGTCATGTTTGGCACTAAAATTGAAGGAATATTTCTTGTATGTTTTATATGTAAAATAAAATAGATACACCCAGTCTTTACAAAATGCATTTTTTGGAAAGAAAAAGTCATTATTAGGGTAGGAAATTATATATCCTTTTCATTGAAGGATCAATGAAGGATATTAAAATCATCGAGGTTAAACAATTTTCTTCATCTAATTATATGTTAGTATATTTTGAGTGTTTAAAATTCTATTATGCAAAAACATTCACATGTTTCTTTTAATTAATTATATTGAAATTGGAATTATATGTTTGATACAACATGGGGAAATCAACGTCATCACCTATTCCATATATAATTTATGCCCTATTGCCTAGAACCATATAATTAGATGTTATTATTAGTCCCTATTATGCTAGGGTACTATAGGTTTCACTTTTTAATTAATCCACTTCTTGTTCATCCAAAAATAATAATTAAAACACATATTTTGCTAATAATTATATAGTTTTAGGTAAATTTTGAATATTAATTTTAGAATATTCCTTAGGTGTTATTTGGTTATATTACTCTAGATTTAATACAACATTGACATGTGATTCTAGAATATTAGACCTAGGAATCAATTTACTCTAATTTTCAATTAAATGCTCCTTTCTCCACCAATCAAAATTATTTATTTTTATGCATTCAAAAATTTAAAATTTTCTAATAGTTATGTTTTGTTTTATTTATCTACACAAACATAAGTTATTTCAAAATTCACTGACTTCCTCTATTGTCATTAATTTTAAGATTCAAAATCAACACTTTGAAGCACTTGACATTGTACTAGGAATCGAAGAGGAATATATGAAACATGATTACATGCCTCTAAAATTTAATCTAATATACGGAACCCAGTTCTATATGTTCCTAATAAGTTCCTTGAATATGTGGAATAAAAGTATGGTAACTCCTTGATAGTCAAATTTATGGGACCTAGGCATGGCATCAATGTGATTAAGGATTAGATGATAAAATTGTTAGTCTTGCTAACCATTGTATAATATTTTCCTTTAATTGTAGTGATGATTAAATAAGAATCCTAAATTAAGGTCCATGGTTGATGGGAATGGTAATCTTAATTCTTTAACCTTGGACATTATAATGGTCTCATGTTTCCCTGATGTTATCCTACATAAGCATGGTCTGCAACCTCCTTTATCCTAGTGGTAATTATAGAGGTGGAACTATGATACACAGTTTAAAATTAAGTATGCTAAATATATATTTAAGGTGACGAGTCTATTCTACATAACTCTCAACAAGTTCAACAAACACTATGGCTTACATTCCTCTTCCATTTCTTGGCTCGCATGTGTAGATCATGTATAGCACCCTGGCCTAGAGACCAAGCTAGTTAATTTATTAAGGTGTATAATTTACCAATGACTCCCCATCATTAAGATTATTATCCACCTCCCTATTACCCATCCCTTATATTCAACTTGGAAGCAACTCGAATCTTCTAAACATCTATTTTGGTTTTGTCCTAAATCTTAGTCTTTCGAGTGATGGATTCATTCATTATTCTAACCTTATCATCCTAATCCTTTATTTTGGTGTTAGGAATTTTTTGGGAGGTTTTATAATTGGACAACTTCTATTGCCTTTATATAGCATTTATTTCATGCTACCATCTTATTTCAACTTTCTAAAGCTAGAAATAATGCTATTTATAATTATGAGTCCTATGTAATTTCATTTACTATTAATGAAATTTTTGTTTTTAATTCATAAATTTACTTTTAAATTCAAGCACAAGTTGATCATATTGTACTAGACATCTACCACTTGCAGGAGCTCCTTGATCACTAGGCTAGAGCTCCTCGACCACTAAGGAAGTGCCCCTTGCACTATGAGTAGTGTTTTGCTAGATGGCATGCTGCACTATCCACTGCCACCTCCTCCTAATAAGCATAAAATTAGAAGTCAATCCAAAATTATGGGCCACTTTTCACCTCAACCTCCCCTAAGGGGTGGTTGGAGTTCTCATGGAAAGTCTGATGTTGGTATTTCATAATTATCTCTTATGTGCATTATTGCTCCTACAAAATCCACTAATGGTTGGCCTATCATTATTCATGATGACCCCTAGATGGATAGAACAATCCACAAATTCTTGATGTGGAACTACATTCTTGGTTAATGCTTCGTAAGGATGACACTTCACCTTTGAATCTTAAGACAATGCCCTATGCCTAATATTCTAATGGTTGGTTATTTGCAGTTGATTTCATATGTTCTGACCGACTACTTTTTGATGTTTTCATCTAGTTTTGTCTTCTAGCCTGGATTTTGAGCCGTGATTTATCTATTTGAATTACTTTGTAACCTTTTATAACTATATTTTTTGTTTAATTTAATGTGAATTATTCCAATCATAATAGAAATGTAAATATTGGCAATATCATATTCATATAATTATATTTTTAATAGAAAATATTGTATACCTTACACATAACACACACATCACATCTAATGCTAATCCATATATTTAGAAAAATACAAAACGAATTAATGCATTTAGTTATGTTAGTTGAGTCTGTGATATATGAAAATACACTTTTCAGAAAATGAAAAAATATCACGATCATCAAAAGATATTCTTGGCTCTAAAATGATTGAGGAAAATATGTTTTTTTGCATTTTAAAGTTTTGATAATTCCTCCAACTTTGTGACTCATATGTAATTTTATTGCTAATTTCAATGGAATCCTTCACAATCTTGAAACGTATTAATTATTTTTGAAAACCATTTAAACTCAAAGGTGGATATAGACAATCTAAATTTTGAGGGTTCATATTAAAAGTCTAGCAGATGGTGCATTCATAACAGCCTTGCTTGTCCTTGCAAATACCAAAGAGTCATTTATACAACAGGGATCAATGCTAACAATAAAAAACAAGATATACATGGTCAAGTTAAAAGAGTTTGAGGGTGTCCTTATAATTATGTATTTGCATGTACACAATCAAACTCTTGTCAATCTTTATATTTTTAAATATAGTAAAAAAATTATTTTAAATGTATGTTTTGTCTATACTTTAAAGTTCTTAAATTGTTTGGATATATTTAATATTTATTTAGTCAACAAAAATATATAATTTTATTCTTAAATTTAAAAACAATTTATGAAATAAAGATGAATATATAAATTTAAAGATCAATATACAAATTCTACAATCCCAATCATTTATATAACATTATCTTTTAAAAATTAACATAAGTCATAATATAACGTTCAATAATACTTTTATTACAAATGTTTAAAATTTTGTTATGAGAAACATTTTTAATCGATTGGACCCCATGTGTTTGTTGTTGTTATTATAAAACATCTTTAGTTTTGTATATTTATGTTATGTCTATGAGTACATTTGAAAAGCCCTCGACATTGAACTCTTTATTTCCTTTGAAAGCATGAAAGGATGGTTTATCCACTTACCGACATTGGACAACCTGTTCTCTGACTATAGGACCGACAAAACGAAAATCTCGTGGGAGTGGCACTGTTAGTCCTTGAAGTAGAATCCTAAATCATTCTGAAGGCATTCGTATTGTGAGCGTTGAAGGCTGGGAAGCTGCTCTCTGGTAAGAAAATCTGTCTTTGGAGGAATCAATGGCGTCTATTTTTGACTGTTTCACCAACATAACCACAACGGCAAATAGTTTGAGTGTTGTTAGTAAATATGGGTTTGAGACGGCTCTGAATGTGCTGGATCCTAACGCTGCCATTATTTGGATGTCAGTTGCTCTGAATGATCAGGCTTCAGTCTTACATATAATATGGAGATGTCACTGTATATCGTCTTATGTTTTTTTTTTTTATTTTAATGGGCTGGTGCTGTTATAATTATTAGGAAAGTACTATAAAAACTTAGTAAAATAATTAATTAATTTTTTTTATTTTTTTAAAATTTTTTAAAGTATATTTATTGACTTTAATTAATTACAAAATTAAAACTTTAATAATATTTTTTGAAATATTATTGTATAGTATTTTATTTTCAAAAAAATATAATTCTTAAATTAAATTCTTTCAAGTTATTTTTAAAAATGATTTATTAATTAACTAACACAACAATAATAAGTAAAAAAGTTATTGTAACTAATAAGTATTTCATAATAATCTATGTTTCTATTTTCAAAGTTTTGAAAACAATCTACAATATAATCATAGATATGTATGTCTGAAATTTTATGTTTTATTTTTACAATTTATAAAAATTTATAATTTTTGGTTGAATATATGTTATTTATTTTAAAATAATCACTTTTAAAATTGTAAACTCAAAAAATTACCGTAAAATAAGATTTTAAATATTAGTATATATAGAGAGTGCACATTATACTTTATAGACAATCGATCAAAAACATATGAAAGTATAATCCAAACTAAATGTATAATAAGATTAATTTTAAAAAAAAAATAGAGTTATTGTTTTAGTACAAAATTACAATTCAAATATATATAGCAAATTATTTTATATTTGATATATTAGTTTTAGTTTGATAATTTTAATATAATTTTTATTACTATTTTGAATCTAATTAATAAAGAGAGTGCACATTATACTTTATAGACAATCGATCAAAAAGATATGAAAATATAATCCAAACTAAATGTATATTAAGAATGATTTTAAAAATAAAATAGAGATATTGTTTTAGTACAAAATTACAATTGAAATATATATTAAAAAATTATTTTATATTTGATATATTTTTTTTGGTTTGATAATTTTAATATAATTCTTATTACTATTTTGAATGTAATTAATAAAATATATGCAAGTATTACAATAGAATGTTATGTATGTTAATTAATATTATTATTTATTTTAAGTGGCTTTTGTTTATTTATCTTTTAACTTATTTAAAAAACATGTTATGCATGTTAATTAAAATTATTATTATTTTTAATAAGTTTCATTTAGTTTTTAGTTTTTTTTTTAATGATATCTAATAAAAAAGATTGAATTACATATTATTTTAATAAATTTTTAATTCTTTAAAATATATATAATTTTTATTTTATTAAAGTTAGGTAAACTTTTTAACATGACCGGCGTCGCTAGCCAGACACGACTAATACCGGTACCATAGGGGTGGGAGGGGGGGACTCGAACACTTGACCGGTAGAGCCGCAACGGAAATGCCTTAACAACTGACTATGCCCCCCGACCCAATTCTTTAAAATATTATTATAAAATATTTTATTTAATTATTAATATTTGAATCAAATATTATAAAATTTCCTATTTATTATGAAATATATTTTTAATAAATAATGTGACAATTTTTTTTAAATTATTTTCAAATCTTTTAAATAATTTTTAAAAATAATATTATAATATTTTATTCATGTTAAATAATACAATCAAATCTTTTCCTTTTTAATATTTTAATTGTTGTAACTAGCATACATATCTTAGATAAATTTATGTGAAATAAATCGATAGATATTATTATCGAGGTACTTATATCATTTTGAATTATGAGGACCTTAAGAATGATATCTATCGATGTATTTTACATAGATTTATTTAAGATATGTATGCTAGTAGCACTCATCATCATGTGAGGTTAAATATTTTTTTAATAAAAACATATTTAATATAAATATTTTACTAATTATTAACATGAATTTTTTTAAAAATATATAAATTTTGACATATAAATATATATAAAATGACATATATAGAATATAACTATAATTTAAAGAACATGGAAAGTAGAGAAAAACACTGATATGACATATACGAAATATAACAATAATTTTATGAAATTCAGAGCATATACATTTGACCTTAAAATGAGAGATAAAGATGAACATATATATATATATATATATATATATATATATATATATATATATATAAGTTTAAGAAATTCCATCTATGTACATGAGATCCTCTAACAATTGAAATTTTTATTCTTCTTTTATGTACCCTTTTTTCATTCTTCAATTTCTCAAACCTGTCATATGTGAAAGGCAGTGCAATCCTTAATCCATGTAATGACCTTATGCGTCATAATGCCACAAATATCAAACCTTGTCTTTTTGTAATTCCTATATCAATTGTGGCTTTTTCAAGTGTTAAGCCCTATGAGAATATGGATATTCAATCCGCATGCCAATTTAAAAGGTAGTTGACTCACACAGTCCCTTTGTATTGGACTAATAGGAATTATAGTTGGAGATTCAATAATAAAAGGAATCCTTGTGTAGTTATCAAATTTAACCATAACATATGTAGGTGGTTCAGGGGGTGTTAGCCCTAGTTTATATACAATACTTCAAATATATCCAAGTGTGTCACTGACAAGACCTACTTCTATCCATAAATTTATGGTGAGCATCACCCTTACACCAACAAAAATCAACAATTCAACATCCAATTGTTCATCATCCAATCTTGCAATAGTATTATTTTTTTCTCTAGTTGCAATGCATTGAGCAACATGCTAATTCAATGCATACAATTTTCTGTTCTTATGTTGATGCACATTCTCATTTGTTACAAATAAAAGCATGAATTCATTAAAATCCTCCTTTTTAGCTGTTTCAAGTAAAGCATCTATTCTAGTAATCAAAAATTCTGAGTCATTAACGGTTATATTGGCATCTCTTAAATTTGTTAGAAGTTCTCAAAACCATTTATGTTCTTTAGTTTGACCCTATTGTCTATAAAATTAATTGAGTGTAACAACAGTTACAAATTTTTCCCATAATAATTTTTCTTGTCTTGTACTTGCAAATGGAGGTGTATCTATTACTGGAGGTAACTATCTTGAATCCCCAACAAAAAATGTCAACCTTCTACCAAAGCACATATTAGCATTTTCTGGAAATGATTGGAAGAGTCGAGAATTTATCTTTTCAAGCGTCTATTAACCCATAAAGCTTATCTCATCAATAAAAATATATCTAACATGTTCAATTTCTTCATGAAAGGTTGCTAACATTTACAAGTCACATCAGCACTTGTTGATATATTTATGACCTTTGCTCTACTTTTGAAACATATATTCCAGTGTAGTTCACAATATGTTTTGAGAGTACCAATTGCCAATCTACAAGTGTATGCCATGATTGCAACACATAATGATTATGAGTACTCACATGATCATCATTTCTTTTTGGCTCAAATTTTTTACTCCTTCTTCTAGATCTACACATAGTTTGGATCCATCAAGATGCAAAGGCCAAGATGTGTTGTACCTACATCAAATATAATTTTATGTTATTATTCATATAAAAAAACAATTCATAAATATTTTTACGCTAATGATTATTACTTTTAAGATTGAAATTTTTACTTGCAAACCTTTACTCCTCTTTTTTTGCATAGGCAAGCTCCATCTTTGCATATCGTATGATGCTCAACACAATTAATCAGTTCTTCATAGTCGTGATCTGGATCTATATGATTAATGTTTATTGTGTTCCTCAAACATGGATGTGAGCTCAAATTGTGTCTTCCCTATATCACACATGAATTTATATTCATTTGTAGCTTTATAATAGTTCTTTTTATATAACATAAGTAAATTCTTAATCAATTCATACCTGTATGTTTCTTTGATGTGCATCTCCTTGAGGATTCCATGTATGTACGATTCCATCAAAATATGTTTTGGCTAAGTCAACTTGATCTTTATTTTCCCAATCTAAGGTGTCCATATTTGATGTTCTATCCAACCATAAAAAACCATGCACATGTGGAGACCCCCTATGTTGCCATTTATATCTACATGAAAAATCATTAACCTTCTTAAAATTTTGTAGTATCTCTTTTCGAAACATTGTATTTCTAATGTGCATATAATAAGAAACTATATGTGGTTTGTCAATCATGTTTTGTCACTGCCATCTTTATGCTTCACATGGATCAGTAGGTGGAGTTCTTGGAATTAGTGCATGGAGGTCTAGCCAATACATGTCTGCTACACTTAAAGTAATAAAGATACTTGGCCTTCCAATTTTATATAATAGGTCACTAAAATCTATATTACACTTTTAAAATAGAAATGTGTACCCCATAATGTTTTTCTATATCACATCAACCAATCTACAAGCTGAGATTATGGCATATTATCAATGTGTTCACGTAATTCATCAATAGTAACTGGTAGTTATTGAAGGCTTTTCTTTACAAATAGTATTAATTAATTTTGTACTTGATTTTGCATTATCTTCATCATGGAAAAATACCTAAATTTAGGGTGTGTTCTAAAATGTTTATCTCGATATCAAATTAGATGTTTCACATATTCATATAGATATACACATTTTAATCATTGTTCTATCCAATCACATCTTTCATCAGGGAATATTATTGGGAAAGCCATGTCTAATAAACCTTTTGTCACATACTCATTTAATGGATATGTAC
>JARHVA010009442.1:32500-97500 GCA_037957365.1 Torreya grandis | reverse complement strand
TTATTGTCAAAATATTAATATATTAAAAATTAAAATAAATACCTATTATATCATTGTGTTGTGTTATTTCATTTTTTAATTTTCAAACAAATTTAGTGCTTTGCTTTGCATTTTTCTTCTTCATTGCTTTGTGAATTTCTTTGTGTTTTGTTTTTTTTATTTGAATTTATTTATACTTATATAGTTTTTTTAAACTGTTACGTCAGATACTTTTTTTATTTATTCATGTCAGCTTGTTAATTAAATTTTATTTTATAATTTTTTTTGAAAATGTTAGCTTTCAAATAATTAGTTGCCAACCCACTCACACCATTACATCCTTGCACACCCTTCCAGATGCCAGTGTAGGGATCACCTCTTTGTGTAATAATACTAGTATATGTATCTTAGATAAATCTATGTAAAAGATGTCAAGAGATATCATTCTTGAGGTTCCTATCTTATATTGGATTTGTGACACAAGTGGATTAGGCACCATGAGAATGATATCTCTTAGCATCTTTTACATAGATTTATCTAAGATAGGTATGATAGTAGCAACTATGCATTTTGTTTATTTATTTGATATCTAATTTGAAAATTTTCACCCAAACTTAAGATGTATATTATACATTACATTAAATCATACATAACTATAATACATATTATATTAAATCACCGATAACTTTAATTTACATAATTTAAAATTCTCAATCTAAATAGTTATTTATTACTCATTAAAATAAACCATACACATCACATAAAATGTCAAATAATGAATTGGTACACATCACATAAAATTTCAAATAGTGAACTTGCCCAATGAATATTTTCATAATTATATCAATTCTTTTTTCCTCTAAGACTTTAGTCTCTCTTCCTTTACTTGCCATCGAGACAGTTGTTTTCCTTTTTTGTAGCTTTCCATAGCGGACATATGTAAATGGATGTAATATTCTTAGTCCTTTCAAGGACTTTACATGACATATAACCATAAATGTTAATCCTATTCTTTCTCTTTAACCTATATCAATTATGGATTTTAAAAGGTTCAAATGTTGTGATTTATGTATTGTTAACACCCAAGCCAACCATAGGGGTAGTTTAGTTATGTGTCCCCTTTGTATTAGTGTAATTGGTACTACATATGGAGTTGTGTCTTCAAATGGTAATCTTGATTAATTGTCAAACTTGACCATAGCATATGTTGGTGGTTCCGATGGGGTAGTCTCAGGTTTATAGATTATACTTCTGATATACCCTAGAGATCCATTTACAAGAACTATTTATATCCAAAAATTGGAAGTTAACATGACCCTTATATCAATAATGATCAATAACTCCACATCTAATTAATCATTTGGACCTCCCATTGGTGTATTAACACTTCCTACTTTAGTTACAATGTTGCATCCAAATGGTATTTTCAATTACTAGAATTTTATTTTATTATGGTTATGCACATTATCTTTTGTGGAAAATAACTGAATATAATTATCAAACTCTTCATTTTTGGCTCTGTCTATTCCAATATTTATTTTTCTCATTAATAGCTTCTAGTCATTGATTGTTAGATTTATGTCTCTCACATTTGTGAGTAGCTAATTAAACCTTTGTTGGTTATCACTTTCTCCTTCCTATCTAAATATCTTGTCCAAAGTAACAACTATTTTGAATTTTTCTCATAATAGTTTATCTCATTTGTTGTTATTATATGGTGGTGTATCACTAATAGGAGGAAGCTGACCCAAATCTCTAACCAAAATAATATATATACCATTGAAAATCATGTTTGCATCTTCAACAAATGCTTGATGGAGTCTCGAGTCTATGTTCTATAGAAAATTTTTCCCAATAAATCTCATTTCATTAATCAATATGTATTTTTTGTGGCAGATATCCTTTTACAAACTTGTAAGTCTTATTCTTTCTAATTCAACAAAATCTACAATTGGGAATCAAAGTTGTGCATGGATAGCTAAGTCACTAATATCGAATGATGCAAATCTATTTGGTGAAACTAGTATAAGTGGAGATGATTGGTATAATTTTTTATTTATAGTGACAAATAAAAATATTATATAAACCATAGATTACATAATGATTGATAACATACCTTTATGTTCTATTGTTGTGGATATTTTTTATAATTCTAAGCATGAACAATATAATGAAATTAATTATCAATATGTTTCATTCACAATCATTTTTTCAATCAAGGTTATCCATATTCGGTGCTCCATCTAACCATATGAATCCATGAACATGTGGTGAACCTTTATGTTTCAATTCATATCTAGACGAATAATATTTTAATTTCATTCCTTTTTGTAATATATCCTTAGAAAAAATGAATATCATATGTGCATATAATTCACCACTATATGAAGATAATCAAGAATATTCTATCTTCACAACTTTTGGACTTCTCATGGATCTCTCAGTGGGATTTGTTGCTTTAGTGCATGTAGATTAGGCCAATACATGTCAACTACAAAGAATGTGAAGAAAATGGTAGGTGATCAAATTTGATGTAACGTGTCCATTAATTCACCATGAAATTTTACCAAATATGACCTTGTACCCCTAAATGAGGTTACGAACTGCATCAAACAATCTTCTAGATGGGAGTGGGGTTTATTTCTTAGATGCTCATATAACTCAATAATAGTAATTGACATCTCTTGAAGGATTTTTTTCATGAACAATGCACTTCAATTTTGTGCAAAATGTATCATGATCATGTTCATTATGTAATATCTAGATCATGGATGTCAGCTAAAATGGTGATCCCTATATCAAAATAGATGTTTAACAAATTCATGCAGATGTAATCATTTCAACTGTGGTTCTATCAAATCACATCTTCCATCAGGAATTAATGTTGGAAATGCCATATCAAGTAATCATAATGTGACATACTAATTTATTGGAGATGTTCTAATCCCTAACCAATCAATCAGTGATCTAGGATTTAGATTAGGGTTATTTACCCAAGAATGGATTAATTCAATCTCCTTGGTGTATTTGGGGGTTTAGAGGCCATTGATGTTGTGTGATCAATGATATTTCTCTCATCCATCTCCTTTAATTAACCCACAAATATAACTTCATTTACATCAGAATCAAATTACATATGCACAAAGTTTAGCTGGTTAAATATATTTTAATCAGAGTCAAGTGTAAGATCATTGAGTGCATTTTCATCAATCTAAACATTTGAATAAAACTTGCCATGTTCTATTTTTTTATTTTAGTGCCTTATATACTTTCTCTCTATTGATAGTAAAACTGTAATTTGTTCCACATTGGTCCCTTCATCAAACTATAATCATTGGTATGTCTTTTATTTGATGTGGTAAAACCTTAGTAATTTCTTTTACTTCTTGCAAAAAATTGATTGTATGTGCTTTATATTTATATTGGCCTCCTGTTACATGTCTCACTTCTAGGATTGGGTTGACACAGGCTATTAACATTTCTTCAACATGTGTTAAGATTGTAGGTTCTTGTGGTTATGGTCTAGGATTCATATTATTGGATGCTAAAAATTGATGATGACCTTTCTCTTATCGACATCTATTGCATACATGTCCTTCAGGGGTTTGAGAAACATTTATTCCAATATAACTTTCTTGACAAATATAGCACATGATTGGTGAAGCAATGTTATGTAAGACATGTCAAAAAATCATTTGAAATATTTTCAAATCTCTCCCAGCCATTCCATTGGGATTAGTTATATTTTTCTTTCTTTCAATTTCTTTATGTTGCATTTTTCTTCTTTTTTTAGGTTGTGAAGTTGACTCTTCTTCCAAATCATCATTTTTTATTCTTCTTCATGTAAGTTGAGATGTTTTCTAGTGTATATCTTTATTTTGTGTAGTATTTGTAACATAGACATTCATTGTAACTTGAAATGCATTATTTGCTATTTGGAGCACATAATCTATTGATACAGGTTTTGGTTCTTTAGAATTGATGTCAACATTATGAATTAATTATTGGTAGTGACTTTGAGATGCTTCACAATGAAGTTATTGTTTATGTTGTCTTTCTACCTCAATCAATTGATTTGAATGCATTTGTATTTGTAATTATGTTCTTAGTACATATCATTCATCCTGAGATGTTTGTCCTCAAATATCTTTCATCTTATCCGCATGTTACCTCTTTTTTGCTTCTAATTTTTCAGTTGTCAATTTACCCCTATGTTCTTGAAATCTTTGTCTATCATTATCATTTTTATTTTTTCTTTCTTCCTCTCTTTGTACATCTGTCATTTATTGTTTTCTTCATCTATGGTATTGTCTTTGATATTCACTTTGTTGTTCTTTATGGTATTTTCTTTGTTCTTCATTTACAAAATTCAATTTTGGTTGAGCCATATCTACACAATTTTTAAGTAAATCATTTTAGACCAAATATAGATAACATATTATATTTGATCATTATAGGATATATAAATCATATTCATAATTCAAAAATATACAAGAAACATCAATTAAGATAATTTATAAATATATATAAACATTAAATATATAACATTTCACAAATTAAATTATTTCTAATATATTAATTTGGTTATTACTTATATCATAGGTAGGATATTCACACAAATTTCATAATTTACTAATAATAACTTTGGTTTAGCCTAAATCATACTAAATAATACTAAATTAAAATATAAAAGTGCCTAAATTTTCATTTGGTTGTAATTGACTAAAGTCATTCTAAATTAAAATATGAATGAAAAATAAACTTAGTTTCACATATTAGTGTTACCTATTAATTAACATATTTTACATAAGATAATTTCTTATTGTTAGTTTATTTCACAATAGAAGAGGTAGTTTAAAAACATAAATAAAATATATGTAACATGGTTTTAATTTTGATATTTTTTAATTTTCATAATATAAATAAAATATGAGTGACATGGGTTCTCTACTCACATGAAAACCCTCCAGCATTGAAATTTAAATCATAGAAACCCTAATGAATGTGAATTTTTTAAGAAATGTTGTGAAATAAAAATCATTCTTAAAATAAACTCTAAAATTCACTCCTTAATTTATTTTATTCGATGATGGAATATAAAATAACATACCTCCTTTTACCATTGTAGAAGAGGTAGTTTGAAAATATAAATAAAATATATGTAGCACGGTTTTAATTTTGATATTTTTTAAGTTTAATAATATAAATAAAATATGAGTGACATGAATTGTGTACCTGCATGACAACCCTCTAGTACTCAAATTTAACTCATAAAAACCCTAACGAATGTGAACTTTTAAAGCAATGTAGTGAAAGAAAAATCACTCTGTAAAATAAAATTCACAATTCAATCCTTAATATTACCATCAAATAAAATTCAAATATGAAAAAAAATTATTTTAGTTGACTAATTCAGTAAGTAATATGGTAAAATAATCAGAAGATTCACCCTTTTTCATTTATTTCTTTATGTTTTTCTTATCAATATATCTACAATTTTTAATTTGCATTCCAATTTGAACTTGTGTGTATTTGATTTTTAAAATTGATTTACAACTGTATTTATAATATTTCAAGGGTCATGTCTATTAATTTAAATATTATGTCAGTTGTTTGTATTTGATATTATTATTCTTATTCTTAATATCATTGAGCTTTAATTTAAATGTTGGCCATTTTTCCTTACATGGGCATGACATCAGGTCCCTCCCTCCCCCCTCTCCCATTGTAGAATGCCTCTTGATGTAATTATATAAATATAATAATAAAAAATCCATGTTAAAAATAATAATATAACAAATAGTGATTACGTCAATGACATTTTTATTTATACACTAACTAATAGCTAACATTTAGTTAAAAAACAAATAAGAAAAGAAAACATGACCAACAATATTAATTAATATCTAGAATATATGGACAAATTAGTAAGTCAAGAAAATATATGTACAATGCCTCTATAAGAAAATATATGTGCAATAATCATTCAATCACTTAGTTGTCTTAATAACCACTCTTTACATAATTTAACCACAATAAAGAGCAAGAATAATGGCTAACATATAAAATAATAATTTACCATGACACATTGTTAAAATAAATATACCTTAGGTTTATTTTTTATTTCAAAAAATACATGCAAATTTAAAATTTATTTATAATATAATACCTTAAAAAATTTCTTTCATATTTTTAAATTAATTGCATTTTTTTATTTTTAAAATTAAAATTAGTGATAAAAGTAAAGATGTTCTGATTTCAATTTCAAATACACAATATAACCTCTTAATTAAAATATAAATTTGATAATTGTAAATCCTATAAACATTTTTTTCCTTCGTATAAATTTCTTCTTAATTTTACTTGTATGTTTTCAATAATAATTAGAGTCATTCAGATTATTTATAAATTAATGTTTGCTCATGCACTTTTCCTTTTTATTGAGACTTATTTTGTTTCTTATTAACTTTTATATTAATGTATACAACTAGATGATGTTGCATTCCATAAATTTTTATGTTCACATTAGTGAAATTTATTCTCAGCATCGTTCTTATGATATTTCCACTTTCTATATTCTTTGCATATTCTACTTTCAAAAAAAAGAATTTATTGCAAGTTGAAATTTATAAAATCCCTTACGATTATCAATTGGGTGATGCCATAAAGATAAATTAGAAATAAAAATAGTAAAAAAAATTTAATAAGATTAAATAAGTTTTTAAAAATTAGACTAATTTATCATATTTATTATAACTTAATTTACTTTGACTAATACTTGTGTATTTGATTAGGTTAAAGGTCATAGGTTTTGAAGCTCCCAGAAATTTTTACAAGGGAGAGAAAGCTAAAAATATTTATGCTCATATGAGATTCCTATATTGATATTTAAATAGAAATATAAAATAATAAAATATTGAGGAACTAAGACCTGACATAGCCAATTAACAAATACTACCTTCCTATATCAACCTAGTTGCCATCAAGGAATCTTACATAAATCTTCCACCAATTAAAACTTTCACATGGTATCTTATAGAAAGCCTCCACAAAAATTATTCTTGACTTTAGTATAAATCACTATTAAAACTAACCTAAGTGAAGGGTCATAGATGTTGTTTGAACTGTATCTTTTACCTTTTTACCTTTTTTACTCTTTTTTTTTAGTTGAGTCCATTCTCAATTATCTTATACACACTCTAGAGAGAAGGGTAGATAAATTTAAGTGTTACTAAAGAGCACATAATTATCGTTTGATTGATCCAATGGTTCTACACTTGAGCTAGATGTATCAACCTCTAGTGACGCCTCACTAAAGGTATGTTATTTAGTAATTATTCTATCCAATGTAGCATTTGAAGCTGAAGCCTTAGCTTCATTAATATCTCCTACTTTCACAAGTCTTAAGACAATAAAATCCATGGGTTCCATTATTTTTGATTTTAGTTCCTCTTCCTCCTTAGGTTCCTCTTCTAAGTATGAGGATTGATAATATTTAGGTTAACACACTATCTAAAGATTAGTTGAGGAGTTATTTCACCAGATTGGTTCAACATTTATTTTATTGGAATTTTTACACTCTGAGATAAGTTACCCAAAATTACAATAGTTTAAACACATAAAAGGTATACCTTCATATTGTAAGAGATGATTCCACATAGTATCTTCTACAATCAGGTAAAAAAAGGCTATAAGATTAGTAAAAATATCAAGGATTATCTAGATTATAGCATAATTGGAATTGGAGAATATATAAGTAGTAGTGTAAATTTTATGGAATTTACCTTACGAATTTCTTATTACCTTTAAATAGGATACAAAGAAAAAATGAAGGGGGAGAAGGGATAGGTGTATCCAAATGGGCCTGGTTGAAAAACATTTAGTGAGGGGGTTATGAAGGAGCATCTTGGTAAGTAGATATTAATAGTATTACTAATTCTTTTAGAACTTTTATGAGGTCAATAAAAACTGAATAGGGCTTTTTGAGGCACTATGTTTTTTTTAGAACCATTACAGGCTTTGTAGAGATTCCCTCCTAAACTCAAATTTTGAAATTTTAAATGTTTGTTTTGTATGGATATGAATAAATGTGATGATTTTAAAAGAGAGTCTTAGTGATCTATGATATATTTAGGAGTCTTATCATTCTTATTCATTTCATAGTCATCCTAAGAAATCAACTAAAGAAAATGTAACAAAAGACTATTCATAACATGTCATTTTTTTTATCGTATGTTTGAGTGGTTGAAGAATAATATAATCAAAAATTGGTCACTCCAAGCTTGGAGAAGTGTCCAAAAATTTAATTTACATATAAACAAAGGATATGGATATATTAAGAACATTAAAAATGCATAAAAGTACCAAATTCTCGTTATTAAAGAAGCTAATGTCAAGTTTGACATTGTTTTAAGAGGTTTATACATACATCAATATGGTTTTATCACATAAATAAAGGAAACTTTGAGTGATATTTATTGCTTTATATTGTTTTATAATTAAATAATAGTGATTTATTGAAATTATTATATCCTTGTTTTGGTTTATTTAATTACATAGTTAAAAGTCCTTAAAATTCTCTTTTCCATGTTTACAATCACCTATAGTCAACTTGTTGGACATATTTATTATTGCATTATATTCAGTATAGGTTCAGAGAGATAAGTTAGGTTTGTATAGGTCCTAATAGGAGTGTTATCAAGTTCTAAATGTGTCTGAGATTTATGAAATATCATTTTATAGCTCTTGAGTCCACTATTTCTTTAAAAACCTTAAATTAGGTTCGTTTCCACAAAAGTTTCGTAACTCAAAATGTAACCAATAAAATTAAATAAAATTTCTATGATAGATGATATAAGTTTTATAGAAATATATTTTAGTTAATTTTAATTTAATTATATATCAAAGTCACCATATATGTGTTAGTATGTTATTATATTGTTAATGTATGTTGTTAGTTATTAGTTTAGTACAGTTGGTAGTTTCAGGTTACTTACAAAATTTAAAACTATTTATATATTTTATATATTCACCATGGTGTGTTAATGGTGATAATTAAATCATTATTTAATCTCACCTAGTAACAAATTATAACGAGTAGTCAGACGTGAGCAACATGATAGTTGTGACACCTACTGGAAGAGTTCATGGAGTAACTATAGAGAATGTGGGAGTTTCAAATCTATAAAATATCATAGATTTTAGATGTTGGACCCCTTGACACTTAAAATCTAGAATAACATCTAACATGAGTATTTTATTGGAAGATGTAGAGTAGCCATAAAGGTGTTATGTTCTTATTTTAAGCATTGAGTCTATTGTTGATAGGGTATAAAGTTGAAATGAGCATCCATATAGGTACCATCATCAAACACCACCTCATTCGTATGCATTAATAATTTATTGAAGGGTGAAATTAGTTGCACACCACTAGACACTACAAGTCTAACCATGGAACATGATTGACCACAATGAGACAATGGTAAATTAAATGGTGTACAAGGAATGTTATTCACAACCTTGAGAATAAAATATTTATAATTTTTAGGAAGTCTCTGGTTAAGAATACTTGCAATCAATAAGAAGTAGTGGAAACATGAAAGAGAAAAAGTGTTTATATAAGAAAGTGATTTCAATTTGATCCTTGAAAAAATGTAGACATTTTTTAATATATAATAATGTTGAAGCATTAAAATATTATTTTTTGGCTTTGTGGAATCATTTATAAATAAGTAAAGATAATGTATAGACTAAAATTATTCTTGTTTGGTGCCCAACTTATCAAACGGCCAAATTTCATAAGACGTAAGATGGAGAGGCCTACAATTCTTGAATTTGAAAATTTATGGGGCATCATCACTAGTATAATGACCCATCCATTATGAGTTAGGGAGTGAATGAAATATGACAAGTCCTATGCCAAAACTTTGATGTTGATCATACTTAGTGTCGTTGATGAGGTTCAACCTAATATTCAAGATGCATTGAGATCAAAGGAGGCATGGGACATTATATCCACTATTTAAATGCTAAAAATGCAAACTAAAATATTTAATTTGTAGTCCAAATTTCATACTCTTAGTATGAAAGATAGAGAGAAAGTTGAGGAGTTCTTATCTGAAGTGGAAAAACCTCGAACAAAATTTGTTTCACTTAGAGAAATGATCAAAGACAACCTATTAGTTTCAATTATAATGGGATCTCTCCATTATCAATTTTACACATGCATCATGACACTAAATATTAAAAATAACGTAGTGTCTTTCAAATAATTGGTGAATTTACTTGAATAAGAAGAAGCCATACATTCCATGCAAGATGAGTTTGAGGATAAAGCTATAATTTCCAAGAAACATGGTTTAAATTTCCTAAAAGAACCATGAAACTAATCATAAAATGAAAATAAATAAGATCAGGAACAGTATTGGTGTTATATTTACCACACTAATATCTATGGCATTGATTGCCAATGGTATAATTCCCTAACACAAAGCTCATATAATCAAAAGGAAACATCTAGTGGAGATGACTCGTATAAATAAAAAAGACATCCTTAGTGATGAAATTAGAATGGATATATAGTGATAGAATATAAACTAAAATAGGATGATGAAGAGGAGGTAACACTAAAAGAAGATTGCGGTGGTACATATAAGAATGAATCTCTTGTCTCACAAACCTAATCACTAACGAGCAATGCTTGGTTCATCAACTCTAGCTCCATCAATCATATGATAGGATGTAAGGAGCTATTTCATTCACTAATGAGTCAGTCCAATGTACATTGGGTCTGAATTGTAGATGATAAAGAGTAAGTTCTAAAGGGAATTGGAAATATCACCATTCCTCTCAAGACTAGAAATTATACTCTCACAAAGGTTACTAAATATATGTGACTTGATAATAAATATGTTGTCTATAAATCATCTCTTAAGTCATAAGATTAAGGTGGAGTTGATCATCAATAATGGTAAAAAATATTATTTCTACTCAGAAGAAGGTAACATAATTGCTAGAGATTTTTTGAGGAATGATTATTTTCCCTATATGTATTTTCATCTTATGTAGTTGCTCTCTCTGCCTCTATGATAGAATCTACTACTCTCTATAATTATTGATATGGAAACCTTTTTACTATATATTTGTACCATAACATTTCTAAGGCCATGGTACATGGAATTCCTCAATTTTCTCATTTCTTACATATATGCTCTAAATTATTTAAATGAAAACAATATAAGGTTCTATTCAATCTGAGTTATTCACCTATTAAGGATATTATTAATGTGGTGTATATCAATTTGTGTAAACCCATTATAACTTATTTTAAAGGATTCAAGTACTTATAATTATTTATTGATTATTTCTCTCAAAATATGTGGGTATTATTTCTCAATAAGAAGAGTGAAACCTTTAATCATTTTAATATCTTCTACCATCTTGTTGTCACCGAATCAGAGAGGCCTTTTCATCTCATTTCCTCAGTCAAAGGGGGAATTCACATAAAAGGATTTCATGGCATTTTTAAAGCAAAATGTCATCAAACACCACTATACTACTCCTTATACCCCTATTAAAATAGAATTATAGATCAACACAGTCACTCAATCATAGATATGGATGGTTGAATGTTGTTCACTAAACATTTAGAGGTACCTTTCTAGGTAGAATCAATTTAGACAACTATATATCCTCTCAATAGGGAGCCTACAAAGATATTGTAAGATAAAATACTAGAAAAGGTATGGAGTGATCATAAACATTTGATCTCCCATATACAACTATTTGGTTATACATCATATATACATATCCTAGCTTAAAAGAGGAATAAGATCAAACCAAAGACACTTCAGTGCATTCTATTGGGTTACAATAAGATGCCAAAAGTATATCACATCATGGATCCATATACATGGTAGATTTATTAAAGTTAGGACATGGTTTTTGATGAATCATCATTCCACTCATCTACATATAATGATTCATCACATTCCACCTCTCATAGACTATTCTGATATTTAGATGATGAGAATGAATAATATTGTCACAAATAAGGTTAGATAAAAGGATAATTATTTATTGACCTTGTAAATCTAGAGGGTAATTCTAAATCAACTCAGTATTAAAACAAACATCTAAACTATGTATAAATCATAATCAATGACACACACCTAAACTATAATCTAGATACTTCATTAAGAGTTCAAGCAAAAATATAAGTGAGAAATGAAGATAATCTCACCTAATGATTTTAGTAGTTGACATTACCAAACCAGAGATAGTTCAAGAGGATTTATGTCAACCTTAGTAGAGGAAGGCCACGAATTCTGAATATTAGGCCCTCATAACAAATATGACATGGTAACATGTTGATCTACCTATAAGAAATAAATCCATTCTTTACAAGTATATTTTGAAGGCAAACTACAAGAAAAATGTATCCATCAACAATTACAAAGCATGATTTGTTAAAAAGGGATATAATCAGTAAGAAAGAATGGATTAATATGAGACCTTTATACCCATTACTAAGATGAAGACCATTAGAGTTGTTTGTACACTTGTAACACAAAATAGATAGAATCCTCAATATATTAATGTTAAAAGTGCATTCCTAAATGGTGATCTCAAATAATAAGTGTACATGACCCATCTAGAAAGCATTTTTTATGAAAATATCCTTCAAAGGTATGTCATATGATTAAGTCACTCTATGGACATAAGCAATCCAAAAGGGGATTCTAATTTAAAATAAATGATCATCTATTACAGCATGGATTTATTCATAGCCCCTCATATTCAAATTTGCATACCAATAAGGTATGCACAAAGATTTTCATTATTGTTTTAGATGTGAAAGATGTAGTGACCACATGAAGTTTAGATGACCTCATTGAAGAAGTAAAGAATGAATTAAATAAATTATTTGATATGACAAACTTGGGGCTACTTTAATATTATCTTATCTTGGAGATATGTCAAAATACGAATCACATGTTTATGTCATAGATGAAATATGCCAAGGTGCTACTTGAGAAATATGAGATGAAATATTGTAAACCAATGCCACACTGATCAAAAAGGGTTTGTAACTATCCTAATTTCAGCCTCAAGTAGATGAGATTCACTACATGCAACTTATCGGGAGTCTAATTTACATGACATATACCAGAACAAACATATGCTATGTTATCAACTATATTTATAGATTCATTCAAGAGCCAAAAAAAATGTCATTAAGTTATAATTAAACACATTTTGAGATATGTTTGAGGTAAAGTAGATTATGGTATATAATACAATACAAATGCAAATTTATCCTTTCAAGGTTATCCAAACCCAAACTATGCTAGATTTATTGATGATAGGAAATTAACTTCAACACATATCTTCAATATTAGATCAGAATTGATTTTGTGGACTAATAGGAATAAAGTAGTGATTACTTTCTCATCCATAGACGTAGAATATCATGTGACATGCGAACATGTGTGTAAAGCAATCTATTTATGTTGCATTATATCTAACATAGACTTTCTTGAAGATTATCCACCAATACTTTTATGTGATAATTAGGGTGTTTTAAAGTTTCTGAAAAATCTAGTGTTTCATGAAATAACCAAATACATTGAGTTATAGTGTTATTACAATTGAGAAGAAGTTTTGAACCATGAAATTCATCTGTAATACTACCTAACAGGTTTGTATATAGAAGATATACTCAACAAGTCACTTGGAAAGGTTGAATTTGATCTGTTTTGGGTGCACATTTGTAGAAACAATGTAATAATGTGGGAAATGTTTCCATAGTATTACAATGTTAATCTTAGTTATTAGCTATTTCTTTAGTATAGGTGGTAGTGATAGGTTGGTTATAGTTTTTATAAGAAAGACTTTGTTCTATATATTCACCATGTTGTGTCAATCACAATCATTGAAGCATTATTTGATCTCAATATAGCTAACTATGTTCTATAAGCATATAGGTGTCCATCGAGAAGGTTATAAACAAGAAAAAACTGATTGTTTTACATTGTTGTTGGGGTCCAAATGTCATGGGAAAGTTTTTTGACATTTTATGGCCATTTTAAAACATGTTTTTAATATTATCCAAGTCATTATTATCTTAAATAAGGCAATAATATTTGAATAAGTTAGAATAGGTCTACATAGAACTAGAAAATAGGGGTTGTAATTGAGCTTATTATCTTTTGATAAATCAATAATAATTTTGGTTTCATAATAAATATAGATGATCCATGAAATATTTAGGAAACCATTGAGTTGATTTTAAATAAAAGACACCTTTCTAAGATTTAAATGGGTTGATCTAAAATCCTATTGTAGTTTAGGATTAACATAAGTTTAGTTATCATTTAGTAACATAATTGGTGTCTTAAATATATATATATATATATATATATATATATATATATATTTATCCATTTCTTTCATTCCATATTAGGTATTATGAAGTGATTTAATAAAGAAACCATGTTTAAAATTGAATGTTTCCATACCTTTTATTCAAAAGGTATAATAAGGCCTAATATGCCTATTTATAAACTATATTTATATCTTATGTTTTGACAGCAGATGCCTTCATAGAATTTAAAAATGTTTAATTAAATCATTTTAATAAACACTGATAATTTTGTTCAAAGAAATGTAAATGTGAATTTAGTTATGTTGGGAGTTCAATAAGAGGTTTTTGAGATAGATTATTCTCTTGGGACTAGGATGATGTTGCATTCCATAAAATTTTATGTTCACATTTGTGAAATTTATTCTCACCATGGTTCTTATAATATTTCCACTTTATATATTATTTACATATTTTACTTAAAAAAATAAGAATTTATTACAAGTTGAAATTTATAAAATCCCTTATGATTATCAATTGGGTGATGTCATAAAGATAAATTAAAAATAAAAATACTAAAAGAAATCTAATAAGATTAAATAAGTTTTAAAAAATTAGACTAATTTATCATATTCATTATAACTTAATTTACTTTGACTAATACTTGTGTATTTGATTAGGTTAAAGGTCATAGGTTTTGAAGCTCTTACAAATTTTTACAAAGGAGATAAAGATAAAAATATTTATGCTCATATGAGATTCCTATATTGATATTTAAATAGAAATATAAAATAATAAAATATTGAGGAACTAAGACCTGGCATAGCCAATTAACAAATACTACCTTCCTATATCAGCCTGGTTGCCATCAAGGAATCTTACATAAATCTTTGACCAACTAAAACTTTCACATGGCATCCTATAGAAAGCCTCCACAAAAATTATTCTTGACATTAGTATAAATCACTATTAAAACTAACCTGAGTGAAGGGTCATAGTAGATGTTGTTTGAACTATATCTTTTACCTTTTTACCTTTTTTACTCTTTTTCTTTTTCAGTTGAGTCCATTCTCAATTATCTTATACACACTCTAGAGAGAAGGGTAGATAAATTTAAATATTACTAAAGAGCACATAATTATAATTTTAGTGATCTAATGGTTCTACACTTGAGCTAGATGTATCAACCCCTAGTGATGCCTCACTAAAGGTATGTTATTTTAGTAATTATTCTATCCAATGTAACATTTGAAGCTGAAGCCTTAGCTTCATTAATATCTCCTACATTCAAAAGTATTCAAACTATAGAATCCATGGTTTCCATTATTGTTATTTGTAGTTCATCTTCCTCCTTAGCTTCCTCTTTTAAGTATGAGGATTCATGATATTTAGGTTAACACAGTATCTAAAGATTAGTTGAGGAATTATTTCACCAAATTGGTTCATTATTTATTTTATTGGAGTTGTTACATTTTAAGGCAAATTACCCAAAATTATAATATTTGAAACACATAAAAGGTATACCTTCATAGTGTAAGAGATCATTCCACATAGTATCTTCGACAATGAAGTCAAAAAAGGCTATAATATTAACACAAATATCAAGGATTATCTAGATTCTAGCATAAGTGGAACTGGAGAATATATAATTAGTACTGTTAATTTTTTGGAAGTTACCTAATTAATTTCCTATTACCTTTAAATAGGATTCAAATAAAAAATGAAGTGGGAGAACGGATAGGTGTATCCAAATGGGCTTGGTTGAAAAAAAATTAGTGAGGAGATTATGAAGGAGCATCTTGGTAAGTAGATCAAAATAGTATTACTAATTCTTTTAGGAGTTTTATGAGATCAATAAAATCATAATAAGCCTTGTTGAGTCACTATGTTCTTTTAGAACCATCACAAGCTTTGTAGAGATTCCCTCCTAAACTCAAAATTTAAAATTTCAAATGTTTGTTTTGTAAGGATATGAATAAATATGATGAGTTTAAAAGAGTGTGTTAGTGATATATGAAATATTTAGGAGTCTTATATTTCTTCTTCATTTCATAATCATCCTATGAAATCAAATAAAGAAAATGTAACAAAAGACTATTCATAACATGTCATTTTGTTATCTTATGTTTGAGTGGTTGAAGGAGAATATCACAAAAAATTGGTCATTCCAAGCTTGGAGAAGTCTCCAAAAATTTAATTTACATATAAATAAAGGATATGGATATATGAAAAACCTTAAAGATGCATAAAAGTACAAAATTCTTGTTATTAAAGAAGCTAATGTCAAGTTTGGCATTGTTTTAAGAGGTTTATACATACATCAATATGGTTTTATCACATAAATAAAGGAAACTTTGGGTGAATTTTATTGCTTGATATTGTTTTGTAGTTAAATAATAGTGATTTATTGAAATTATTATATCCTTGTTTTGGTTTATTAAATTAGATAGTTAAAAGTCCTTAAAATTCTCTTTTCCAGGTTTACAATCACATATAGTCCACATGTTGGACATATTTATTATTGCATTATATTGAGTATACATTTGGAGAGATAAGATAGGTTTGTATAGGTCTAATAGGAGTGATACCAAGTTACAAATGTGTCTTGGATTTATGAAATATCATTTTATAGCTCTTGAGTCCCCTATTTCTATAAAAACCCTACATCAAGTTTTTTTCCACAAAAGTTTCATAACTCAGAACGTAAACAATAAAATCAAATTAAATTTTTATGACAGATGATATAAGTTTTATATAAATATATTTTAATTAGTTTTAATTTAATTATATATAAAATTCACCATATATGTGTTAGTATAATATTATATTGTTAACATATGTTGTTAGTTATTAGTTTAGTACAATTGGTAGTTTTAGCTTAGTTGAGAATTTTAAAACTATTTATATGTTGTATATATTCACCATGGTTTGTTAATGGTAATAATTAAAGCATTATTTGATCTCACCTAGTAACAAACCATACTGAGAAGTTGAACATGAGCAACATGATAGTTGTGACACCTACTGGAAGAGTTCATGGAGTAACTATACAGAATGTGGGAGTTTCAAATCTATAAAATATCATAGATTTTAGATGTTGGACCCCTCCACACTTAAATTTTAGAATAACATCTAACATGAGAATTTTATTGGAAGATGTAGCGTAGCCATAAAAGTGTTACCTTCCTATTTTAAGCATTGAGTCTATTGTTGATAGGGTATAAAGTTGAAATGAGAATCCATATAGGTACCATCATAAAACAACACCTCATTTGTATACATTAATAGTTTATTTTAGGGTGAAATAATTTTTAAACCACTAGCCACTACAAGTCTAACCATGGATCATGATTGACCATGATGAGACAATGGTAAATTAAATGGTGCATAAGGGAAGTTATTCACAACCTTGAGAATATAATATTTATAATTGTTAGGAAGTCTCTAGTTAAGAATACGTGCAAGCAAGAAGAATTAGTGAAAACATAATAGAGAAAATGTGTTTATATAAGAAGGTGCTTTAAATTTGATCCTTGAAAAAATGTACACATATTTTTTAGATAATAATTTTGAAGTAATAAAATATTGTTTTTTGGCTTTGTGAAATTTTGTATAAATAAGTAAAGATAATTTATAAATTAAAATTACTCTTGATTAGTGCCCAACTTACCAAATGGATAAGTTTCATAGGACGGAAGATGTAGATGCCTATAATTCTTGAATTTGAAAAATTATGGGCATCATCATTAGTATAATGACACATCCATTCATAGTTAGGGAGTAAATGAAATATGACAAGTTCAGTGCCAAAGCCTTGATGTTGATCATACTTAGTGTCACTAATGAGGTTCAACATAATATTCAAGATGCATTGATATCAAAGGAGGCATGGGACATTCTATCCACTATTTACATGCTAAAAAATCAAACTAAAATATTTAATCTGTAGTCCAAATTTCATACTTTCAGTATGAAATATGGAGAGAAAGTTGAGGAGTTCTTATCTCAAGTGGAAAAACCTCAAACACAATTTGTTTCACTTGGTGAAATGATCAAGGACAACCTATTGGTTTCAATCATAATGGGAGCTCTCCATTCCCAATTTTACACATTCGTCATGACACTGAATATTAAGAAGAATGTAGTGTCTTTCAAATAACTTGTGAATTTACTTGAATAAGAAAAAGCCATATAGTCCATGCAAGATGAGTTTGAGTTTAAAGCTATAATTTATAAGCAACATGGTTCAATGTTCCTAAAAGGACCACCAATGAAGTCATAAAATAAATATAAATAGGAGAAGAAAAAGTATTGGTGTTATATTTACCACACTAATATGTGTAAGAACTGATTGCCACTAGTATAATTCCCTAACACAATGCTCATCTAATTGAAAGGGAACATCTAGTGGAGATGATTCATAAAAATAAAAAAGACATCCTTAGTGATGAAATTACAATGGATATATAGTGATAAAATATAAACTAAAATAGGATGATGAAGAGGAGATAACACTAAAAGAAAATTGTGGTGGTACATATAAGAATCAATCTCTTGTCTCCTAAACTTGATCACTAACAATTATTGTTTGGTTCATCAACTCTAGTTCTATCAAGCATATAATAGGATGTAAGGATCTATTGCATTCACTAATGAGTTAGTCCAATGTACATTAGGTCTGAATTGTAGATGATAAAGAGTACGTTATAAAGGGAATTGGAATTATCACAATTCCTCTCAACACTAGAAATTATACTCTCACAAAGGTTACTAAATATCCTCGACTTGATAACAAATATGTTATCTATAAATCATCTCTTAAATCATAAGATTAAGGTGGATTTCATGATTAATAATATTAAAAAATATTATTTCCACTCACAAGAAAGTAAGATAATTGCTATAGATTTTTTGAGGAATGATTATTTTCCCTATATGTATTTTCATCTTATGTAGTTGCTCTCTTTACCTCTATGATAGAATCTACTACTCACTGGAATTATTGATATGGGAACATTTTTACTATATATTTGTACCATAACAATTCTAAGGCCATGGTATGTGGAATTCCTCAATTTTCCCATTTCTTACCTGTATGCTCTAAATTATTTAAATGAAAACAACATAAGGTTCTATTCAATCTAAGTTATTCACCTCCGAAGGATATTATTAATGTGGTGTATATGAATTTGTGTAAAACCCTTGTAACTTATTTTTAAGGATTCAAGCACTTACAATTATTTATTGATTATTTTTCTCACAATATGTGGGTATTATTTCTCAATAAGAAGAGTGAAACCTTTAATCATTATAATATATTCTACCATCTTATTTTCACCCAATCAAGGAGGCCCCTTCATTTCCTTTCCTCAGTCAAAGGGGGAATTCACATAAAAGGAGTTCTTGGCATTTTTGAAGCAACATAGCATCAAACACCATTATACTACTCCTTATACCCCTAGTAAAATGGAATTATAGAGCAACACAATCATTCAATCATGGATATGAATGGTGGAATGTTGTTCACTAAAATGTTAGAGGTACCATTCTAGGTAAAATCAATTTAGACAACTATATATCCTCTCAATAGGGATCCTACAAAGATATTGTCAGATAAAATACAAAAAAAGGTATGGAGTGATCATAAACCTTTGATGTCCCATATACAACTATTTGGTTATACATCATATATGTGTATCCTAACTTAAACGAGGAATAAGATCAAACTGAACACAATTCATTACCTTCTTTTGGGTTACAATAATACACCAAAAGTATATCATATCATGGATCCATAGACATGGTAGATTTATTAAAGTTAAGACATGGTTTTTGATGAATCATCATTCCACTCGTTTACATATAATGATTCATCACATACCACCTCTCATAAACTATTCCCATAGTTAGATGATGAGAATGAATAATATTGTCACAAAGAAGGTTAGATAAAAGGATAATTATTTATTGACCTTATAAATCTAGAGGGTAATTCTTCATCAACTTAGTATTAAAATAAACAATCAAAATATGTAGAAATCACAATCAAAGACTCACACCTAAAATATAATCTAGATACTTCATAAAGGGGTTGAACAAAAAGATAAGTGAGAAATGAAGATAATATCACACTAATGAGTTGAGTAGTTGATATCACCAAACCAGAGATAGTTCAAGAGGATTTATGTCAACCATAGCAGAATAAGGCCATGGATTCTAAATATGAGGCCCTCATAACAAATGTTACATGGTAACATGTTGATCTACCTATAAGAAATAAATCTATTATCAGAAAGTAAATATTGAAGACAAGCTACAAGCAAATTGGATCCATCAACAAGTACAAAGCATGATTTATTACAAAGGGATATAATCAGTAAGAAAGAATGGTTTAATATGAGACATTTATACCCATTACTAAGATGAGGACCATTATAGTTATTTTTACACTCGTAACATACAACAGATATAATACTCAACATATTTATGTTAAAAGTTAATTCCTAAATGGTGATCTCAAATAATAAGTGTACACGACCCATCTAGAAGGCTTTATTAATGAAAAACATCCTTAAAATGTATGTCATATGATTAAGTCACTTTATCGACATAAGAAATCCCAAAGGGCATGGTAATTTATGATAAAGATCATCTATTACACCATGGATTCATTCATAGCCCATCATATTCACATTTGCATACCAATAAGGTATGCATAAAGATTGCGATTATTATTTTATATGTGGAAGATTTAGTGATCACATGAAGTTCAGATGACCTCATTGAGGAAGTAAAGAATGAATTAAATAAATCCTTTGATATGATATACTTGGGGATACTTTAATATTATCTTATCTTGGAGATATGTTAAAATAAGAATAACATGTTTATCTCATAGATGAAATATGCCAAGGTGTTACTTGAGAAATATGAAATGACATATTGTAAACCAATACCACACTGATCAAAATAGGTTTATAACTATCCTAATTTCAGCCTGAAGTAGATGAGATTCACTACATGCAACTTATTGGGAGTCTCATTTATATGACATATACTAGAATAAACATATGCTTTATTATCAACTATATTTCTAGATTCATTCAAGAGCCAAAGAAATGTCATTAGGTTATAATGAAACACATTTTGAGATATGTCTGAGGTAAATTAGATTATGGTCTAGAATTCAATATGAATGAAAATTTATCCTTACAAGGTTATCCAGACCCTAACTATGCTAGATTTATTGATGACAGGAAATTAACTCCAACATATATCTTTATTCTTAGATCTAAATTGATTTTGTGGACCAATAGGAAGAAATTAGTGATTACTTTCTCATCCATAGAGGTGGAATATCATTGGACATGAGGAGATGTGTAAAGCAATACGTTTATATTGCATTCTATCTAACATAGACTTTCTTGAAGATTATCCAACAATCCTTTTATGTGATAATTAGGATATTTTAAAGTTTCTCAAAATTCTAGTGTTTCATGAAATAACCAAATACATTGACTTATAGTGTCATTACAATTGAGAAGAAGTCTTTAACCACAAAATTCATCTGTAATACTACCTAACAGGTTCATATATAGAATATATACTCACCAAGTCACTTGGAAAGGTGAAATTTGATCTATTTTGGGGGCACATTTGTAGAAACAATGTAATAATGTGGGAAATGTTTCCATAATATTACATTGTTAATCTTAGTTATTAGCTATTACATTAGTATAGGTGGTATTGATACGTTGGTTATAGTTTTTATTAAAAAAACTATGTTCTATATATTCATCATTATTGTATCAATCACAATCATTTAAGCATTATTTGATCTCAATATAGCTAACTATGTTTTATAAACATATAGGTGTCCATCGAGAAGGTTATAAACAAGATAAAATTGATTGTTTTACATTGTTGTTGAGGTCCAAATGTCATGGGAATGATTTTTGACATTTTATGGCCATCTTAAAACATGTTTTCAATATTTTCCAAGTCATTAAAGTTTTATATAAGGCAAGACTCTTGGAATAAGTTGGAATAGGTCTACACAGAACTATAAATAGGGGTTGTAATTGAGTTTATTCTCTTTTGATAAACCAATAATTATTTTGGTTTCATAATCATTATAGATGATCTATGAAATATATAAGAAGCAATTAGGAAACCATTTAGGTGATTTTAAATAAAAGACACCATTTGAAGATTTAAATGGGTTGATCTACAATACTATAGTAGTTTACAATTGACATAAGTTTAGTTATCATTTAGTAACATAATTGGTATCTTCAATATGTTTATATATATTATCATTGATTTCATTCCATATTAGGCATTATCAAGTGATTTAATAAAGAAACCATGTTTAAAATTGAATGTTTACATACCTTTTATTCAAAAGGTATAATTAGGCCTAATAGGCCTATTTATAAACTATATTTGTATCTTAAGTTTTGACAGCAGATGCCTTCATAAAATTTAAAAAGGTTTAATTAAATCATTATTATAAACACTCATAAATTTTTTTTCAAAGAAATGGAAATGTGAATTTAGTTATGTTGGGAGTTCAATAAGAGGTTTTCGAGATAGATTATTCTCTTGAGATTGAGTATATTATTGAAGGTCATTAAGAGAATAACATATGATCTAAATTTAGATATTATTATGAAAAATTAAGAGATGGTACATGAAATAATATTATATTATTACTTTGGAAACAAAATTAATACTTTTTGTTAATGATCAAAATCACATCCGTCTAGGCATAATAGTGAAATAATTATTCCATCAAATGTGAATGCAAGTATGAGTTTGACATCATTTTTTATATCATAGCTTATGTTAAAATATTAATATATAGTTAATTTTTTTATAATTTATTATTGAAGTGATAATTTTTAGTTGTTTACAAAATTAGGTTCAGAGCATCAAAGCCATTGAGGCTTGAAGAAACATAAAGAACTCAGTAAAGCTCATGGAAAGAGTACAATGATTACTCTTGATATAGATCCAAGGTGAGAGGACTTGGAGATAGTTTTCAATAGACCAAGGTGAAATAGACTTGGGTGAGAAAATATATGTATCAAGGTGAGAGAGACTTGGTAGAGAAGGTGAATAAAGAGATAAATGGATTTCTAAGATGTAAGAACTAGACACGAGAAAATAAACAAAAGGAAAGGAGAAGAAATCAACATAAAAAATATTTCCAAAAAGAAATTAATGATGTAAAGTAAGAGATCCATGTGATGAAGTTCTTATTAGATATTATGAAAAACCCATGGTATGTGTAGGAAATTAAAATAAGAGTAAGAAGGCCAATCAGTTTGATAGTTAAAAGAAGGAAAAAAGAGAGAGTTGACTTGAAAAGAGAAATAAGATTACAGAGTAAGTAGATTGATAAGCTCAAGTGTGGAGATCTTAGAATATATTGAAGTAAAAAGGGAAAGTTTGTTATTTATTTTAAGATGAGTTAGATATTAGCATATTCTATCCACAAAAAGGGATAAATGCTTGGAGAATCTAATGAGAAATAATAAATGACATTCAAGGGGATTCAAGGCCTCAAGTTTTTAAATCTAATATAAATTTTGTTGTTTTGATTACAAGTACACAATTTATTAATCAAGAAAGAGTGTTTGTGCCAAGGATTAGGCTCATAAAAAAAGTATGATGAAGAGGAGACTAATTGTAGAGTCTTAATAGTTGGACATAACAAAGAACTATAATTATGTGGTGATCATAAAGGATTGCCAAAATAAGAAGACATCCTCACTCAAGAGGATAATTAAAATAATAGAGATGAAGATAGTGAAAATATATATGGTGTAACAATAATTAATCATTAATAAAATGATCTAAAGTATGAAGAGAAAAACCAAGGACAAAGATATGATGACAAAGAGATAGACTACAAATTAAGTGAATCAATTAAGGAAGAAGAAGGTAAATGTTTCATTTTAAATAGTAATGATGCAATAATTTTTTGTAAGGATATGATCACTTATAATGAATAATATCTCTTGAAATAAATATAGAACCTTGAACATCAGATTATAGGTGATGAAGATTTGATAAAAGAACAATAAAACAATGTATTTCTATATAGGAGCATGGAATAATTACAAGTAGAAATGGAATATTTTGAGATTTTTGTAAACAATGGAGAAGGGGACAAAGTTTTTAAAAAAATAATAGTTGAGCATATGGGCACATGGCATGAGGTTAACTTGTCAAAAAAAAATTAATTACAGTTGTTATGTTAGACTTCGTACAAGAGCAACAAGTATGAATGCAAATAAAAATAAAGACTCAAAAGTCTCAAATTTTTAATCTAATATTTCTTTAGACTATGTATGTGTAGATTAAATAAACAATGAGGTGAAATGTATAGAAAGGAGATCTATAACAATAATTTTAGTGAAGAAGATATAATTTGATATCATCATGCTATAAGGTAATTATATCCAAAGGAGGATTGAGGAGGAGATAAAAAAAATGACAAGCCATATAATGGATGAAGATTAAAAAGAAGACAAGGTATAAATGTGGAAACCAAAACAATGTTTGTAGGTATGAAATGTTGATTGAATAAAGTTAAATAAGGTGATTTGCAACAAGGAAAGAGAAATCAATGAGATCATGAATAGGGATTCATGAATGTTTTCAAGGTTGGTGGTTTGATGTAGGAGAATCCTCGTAAATATATAACAAATGTCTTATAAATGCTTTTAGGATTACTAGGAAGTGAGTTAAATCATAATAAGCCTTTTTGAGGTAATAAGAATTTGATTTAGAACCTTTAGAGGATTTTGAGAGTTTCCCTCCAAAACATAGAAATTGAAATTTCAAATGTTTCTTTTGTAAATATATGAATAAATGTAATTGTATAAGGACTATGAAGAATTATAAAGATCATGTTAGTGTTCTAGGATGTACGAAGGAGTCTTCTACCCCTTCTTAGTGTCATAGTATATTAGTGTTATGACTATGACACTACGTATGTTAGTGTTATAGCACCATGCTAGACATAGAAATGACTAGTATGTTAGATGTAAATATTTTATCACTCTAGGACTAGAAGGATGTATGATGAACAATTTTGGTTGATATTGAAAGGTTCATATATACATCAGTATGGTTTTCTCACATGAATAAAGGAAATTGAGAATGAATTTTCTTGTATCATATTTTTTTCTTGTTAAATAATGAGGATTTATTTAATTTATGATATATGTGTGCTAGTTTTAAAAATTGGATAGTCAAAGTCCTTAAGATTCTACTTTTTATGTTTACAACCACCTAGAGTCAACTTCTTGTATGTATTTCTTACTTCGTGATATTGATTATAGGTTTAAACAGGTAAGATAGGGTGGTCCAGGTCTTTGTAGAAGTCATAGGTATTTCTAAATGTGTTTGAGATTTATGAACTATCATTTAATAGCTTTTAGGTCCCTCATTTTATTAGAAAACCCTAAATCATGGTTTCTTGCACAAAAGTCTCAAAACACAAAACATAACCAATTAAATTCATCAAAATTTTGTGAAAATATGCCAAAAACTTATATAAATATATTCCAATAAATTTTAATTTAAATGGATTTAAAAATCATGATTTATAGCTGAATGTGTTATGTAAACATGTAAGTCTCCATTTATAATGTTAAAAACAAGAAAAAATAAATGGTTTTGCATTATTGTTTGGGTCTAAATGCTATGTTTAGTTTTTTTGAAAATGTATGGAAATTGAAAAACATTTTTTCTAGATGATCCAAGTCATTGGTGACTAATTTGAGGAAGGACTCTTTGAATAAGCCATAATATGTTTATATAGACACAGAGAGTAGGGGATGTATTTGAATTTATTCTCCTTTGATAAACCAATAAAAATATTAGTTTCATCATCATTATAGATGATCCATGACATTTAAAATAACTATTAATGAAATCATTGAGGTGATTTCAATGAAAAGACACCCATTTGAAATCTAAAGGGGCTTATCTATAGTCATGTAGTACTTTGAGATTGACCCAAGTTTCATTGTCATTTAGATACATAATTATTGTCTTAAAAAATCTATTATTATTGATTTGAGAATATATTAGACATTTTGATATAATTAAGAGAATAAACTAGGTTTAAGATTATAACTTTGTAGACTCTTTGATTCAAGATGAAAAATTGGGCCTAATAGGACTATTTATAAGATATGTTTATCAGTTATGTTTTGATAGTGGATTTCTTCATATAAGTTAATAAGTTTAAATTAAATCATTAGTAAAAAAATATTAATTTTTTTAAAAGAAATGGAAATGTGCATGTTTGGAGATAAATTATTGTCCTTAGACTGAGTATATTATTTAAGGTCATTGAGAGAGTATCTTCTAATTTGAGTTTAGAGATTCTTGTGACAAGTTAAGAGATAGTAAATGCAAGAATATTACATTATGACTCTAGAAAAAATGAATAAATTTGGGTAATGAGACAAAGTATATTAGTCTAGACCTAATAGAGAGAGAATTTATCTTGGGAATTTGAATGTAAATATGAGATTGGCACTAGTGGGTTAAACCCTTAAAATCAATGTTTCATATGTAATTGACGCATACCCTAGATAACTAAGTTAGTGCATTGACTAATACAAACTAAGCCCTTATTCTTGTATTCTCTATTTCATATGTTAATACAATACACAACTTAAAAATAAAAATAAAAATAAAAACACAAATATATTTCATACAATACACATTTCAATGGACTAGCAACACTTATAATTATGATATTTTATTTTTGTGGACAACATTTAGCAAATTCTTGAAAATAAAACATAAAAATATTTAATACAACTCACATTTTTATTGATTAATGGCCCTTTTAAATATGGGATTTTATTTTTATGCACAATATTTATCAATATAAAATAATTTCATGTTATTAGTCTAAAAAGAAAAAATATTGCCTTCTCTTTTCATTTAGTGGTTATCAAACCTCATGCTATTGACCAATTAGAATCCCTCATTTTATGTTCTAAGAAATACGTGGGATTTTATCCTATCTAAGTTACATGTTATTTAACTAGTTGAATAAAATAATATTATTTGGGGTGCATTCATTGACTAAGAGGATTTTATGTTATGTGTTACATCATGTGATTCAAGGCACTGTTGGTCATATTCATGTGCTTAATGTAGGAGGGAAATTAAATGTACCCAAAATTCTTTATAATTAACCTCCATTAGTCACCAATCAAAGATTCACTTGATCATGCATCTTATATACAATATGTGGTAGCAAATATTGTGTAGTTTTTTTTTATTTTGCCATAGATTTTAATAGCTCACTAGGCCAACTATATCAAATAATTAGGCGATTATAGTAAAAAGAATTGGTAGTGGTGGTAGAGGTCATTTATGACTATGTTCTATGGTGGTGGTCATTTCTTGTGCCTATAACATTTTTTGATTGTCTTATATGCCTTATCCTATAATTTCTTAGTTATATTTGTTTAACGCAGACCTATGGCCACTCTTTTTTGTACATGTTGTTTCTTTAGGGTTTATCCCTAGGGTTTGAAAAAAAATTTATATGTTTTAATTTTAAATTGGTTTATATCAACCATCAAATAAAATATGAGATTGGTTATCTTTTAATTTATTTATTTTGCTCAGAAGGAAAACAGAGGGCCAACATTGGGTTAGGTGGTCAAATTTGTTGAATTTTTTTTAGATACTCTCCAAATTAGTATTTTTCTATGCTAGTTTCTCTTTTATCTCATAGTTTAAAACTTTGAATAAAACATTATAATTTTTTTTTTGAAATTACCCACTTTATATATTTATTAAAAAAATCATTTAGAATTGTTTTTCAGAGGTAAAATCTATGTTTCAATAGGATTTGGTAGCATATTTATATATCCCAGAAGGATATTTTGGATACTTTCATGACTTTACAGGTAAATATTTTCAATATGATATTTTATTTTAGGGTTACATTAATTTTTTTTCAAATTTGTTTCTCACAATTTAGAAAAAAGTATAGCCACCAAATGTGAATGCAAACACAATAGTTTGAATTAAAAATGTGGTGAATAAAATTAAAATTGCATTGAAAATAATGTGGCATATAAAATGTGAATTGGGAAATTAATCAATTCCTAGATATTATTTTCTTTTGTTTGCAATAATTAATCAATATCGGAGGCAATTATCAAACATAAGAGCTTTGAGGATTTTCATGTTTTTTACTAGGTGGGTTTGGAAAGAATGTATATTATCTCCACCCCTCAACTAATCCACCCACTAACAATCTACATAATAGTACCCCAAATATTTGTGCCATGTAAATTTTGGTTTTTTCATGGACATGTTGATTATCTAGAACTTATCCATTTTAAAAATTGTAATCATTGTGTTTTGACTCCCAAATATCAAGAATTCAAACTCAATGGCTGACATAAGAAAAGTATAGAAAAACATAGGGGTTTAGGGGGTCCATGTACATAGGGAATCTACCAACACACAATATAGATGTGATTTTTTTGTTAGGGTATTTACCCTCATTGGTGTTTTCATGTTTAGTTTATTTTAGTTCTCAAGGATTTTGAGGGTTTATATATGGAGGTGACGGTTTCCAAACATTCCAATAGCCTCAAGATTGTTTAAGTCTTTATTTTTCAAAGATGTTAATGTTTGCTTGTGGATGCCTATGTCAAGAGTGATACAAAGTATTTATTATTTTTGTATGTTTTGATGATGATGCTTTCTATCAGTGAAGAGGTAAGAACTTTTTTCTTAGTTTTGAAAATAGGCTTATTTTTGTTTATCCTTTTCATATAGATATGAAATTTATCATATTCATGAGCCTCTGAAGGGTCCATTATTTGAGGGTGCATATTTTATTCTACTAGAAATATTTATTTTGTAGCCTTAGTTTTAATACACAATGGTTTATTCATAATAAAAAAAATTCAATCTCTTATAACAATTATACTAGTTCATTATTTGCACCTTTATTTGAAAGATACAGTAAATCATGTTTATAGGTCATTTGGACCCATCAATCATAATACCTTATCATGATATTTGATTTTCTTATTTGTGTTTGTGAACGTGGGTTGTTTCTTCTCCTCATCTTTGAAGAGATTAAGCTTTTATTATACTATTTTTAGATATATTCACAATTTCCTATGTGGATTTTATTTATTTATTTCACTTTATTTTTATTTCATTGATACTAATATAATGATTTTATAATATAACTATAAAATGCCTTAAAACTATTATAATAAACAATCCCATTATTTGTTTTTGAGGTGATAAAACTTAAGGATTATTTTTTGTCGAGAAATTTCCATCAACACCAAGAAGGTGATTATGTTATTAAATAGACTTCTTAAACATACAAAAACTACCAAGTGTAATTCACCTCTTATAAATATTAATAAGAATTTTGTTCTTTTTTACACACAGATAGAAAAAGACACTGATAATTATGCCTAGTGTGAAAGGCTCTACAAATCATTTTTATAGGAGATCGCTACTTTTGAACTGCCTTTCCTCAAGACCAGGGCCATCATTGATGAAAATAATTATGCGGAAGATAATTTTAATATGTGAAAAGAAGAACTAAATAAATAGATTTGTCAAGTATATATTGAAATCAACTAGTAAATATTAATAGTATTTTTGTATACTTGCTTGGTTTCTAATATGATTGAGCATGAACATAGGCCTAATCAGACATGGATGATTTAAAATAAATTCTAGATGAATGTAATGTAAAATTAAAACATAAAGAAGAGTGTGAAGTAAATAGAACATTAATTGAAGTTCAAAACCCTCGATATAAAACCCATAAAATAGTATCTGAGCTTGAGAAATAAATTGTCATGGTGGATGCAGAGAACACTATTGCTTCAAGGACACTATTGCTTTAAGGACGCTAGATATTTACAAGAAGCAATTCTCTCTAATATTACATGTGGTTAGTCATTGATATTCATTTTTTCCTATATTTTTCTTTCGTAAATTTTTTTATTATGGTGTTGAAAATATACTCAAAATATAATTATTTCTAATAGTGATGATGGATAAGATTAAAATTGTTAATCAATTTTTTTGCTTGAATGTTTTATCGAGATAATTATTTTCAAATCAATCTATTGAAAAATACTATAGATTATATTAATGGAATCTAGCAGAAGATATGAGGAATATATTGAAAGAATAGAATAATCCATCGTATGGACCTAGTCTTACTCTGGACATCAAGCCAGATACAAATATTAATGTTTTAGAATAGGTACAAGCAATGCATGTTGATTAATATTATTTCATTCTTCCTCACATGTACTACTAAAAGTATTTTGCATTGATCTTGAATAAAATAAAAGATTTAAAATATAGTTTTAAAATTATCATGCATGATGAATGAATTCATAGATTGAGAATGCATATTTATGTTCTCAAACTTTGATCCATAAGTTATACATATACTTTCTTGGAAAAATTAAAAGTTTGATTATGTGTTACAAATGGTTTTGTTGTCATTTATGTTTTTGTCATGATTTATATCTTTTGGCATGAAATTATTCAATCTTAAGTTTTTAAGAATGAAATCTATTCTCATTTTTTATTACAATGGTAGATTATGTCTAGTAATGAAAAATTCTTATTTTTGGCTCTAATATATTAATTATTTTTATCAATCATGAGTGGATTTTCAGTTGGTTGGATTCATATTTAATGTATGTATAAATAAAATATAACACTTTAATATCATAAGGAGTACCTAGTTATCATGTTCACGCATTCATTAGTATATATCTATTCAAGATATCTAATTATGTTCATAGGCATAACTGACAATAGCAATAGGTGGTGGAGGTGGAGTGTAATAGTTTTTGGTGTAAATAAAATCAATGAACTCAAAATTGACATCCATTTTATCACCACACATAAATTTCAAACTTAAAATTGATAGCCATTAAGTGTCATGCATGAGTTTTTTTCTTGATTGGAGAAGAAGAGTGAAAAATCATGATATCTTAGGCATATGGTAGAGTTTTTTGTTCCCTAAAATATTTTTTCAAGCTTGAAACTATGATACAAATAGATTGAGGTGACGATGTCACCAAAAAATAAGAAATTCATGGAGTCATTAACCATTATGGTATATGAGAAAACTAAGATATGTGATTTAAAATTGATCTCTCTCAATGTTTTTCAGATAAATAAGTTTAAGATATTTTTAATAGTATGTTATCATTATCATTGACTAGCCTTTATCATGTCAATGCTTATTTCTCATAAACCATGCTTATATTGTTAGATATATAAAAAGGCAATAATTCAATGTTGTCTCTACTCTAAATTTCAAGGATCAACACTCTTACATGATTGATCTTTTTATAACATTTTTTTCGTAAATGAATGATGCCAAATATTGTAAGGGCATCTTCTTTGGCAGAAAAAGTATGAAAAATATAAAAATTGTAAAATATCACCATGTTATAAGCTTGGATGTTAAAAATGAAGAATAAACAATAAATTTAGTCATTTAAAATTTATTTATTTGTCTAGTGTCTATTTGAGAGGTAATAGAGTATGCTCAATTTTCAATAAAATACTAGTGATAGCTTAAGAAAATCACTACCATAGTGGATTTTTGTTTGTAGTGAGCTTCTAATATATGTATTTCAAATTTTAACACAAATAGTAGGTGATAGCCTCAAATGGTTTAGCATCTGCTATTGTTACCATTGAAATTTTCACATCCATGAAATTACTTGTGATGAGCTTGATGAGAAGCCAAGCCGTGATGATTAATGTGACATGCAGGTTATCATATTTTGATTCATTTTATTCTATGAATTTATTCTTTTGGTGCTTATAGTGCCATTTTATTTCTAGCATGAAGTCCATCATATGGGTCTTGAAGGATTGTGAAGGGACTTATGAAAGCTATGATAAAATAAGAAGGATCAAATTCTATTAAAATAACATGATTATAACAAGAAAAGAAATTGGATTGAAAAAAAAAATTAGGCTAATAGGAGGTGTCATCATTATCTTTGACTGGGATGATGTAGTTTGTAAGCTTTTGAGCTATGGTGTTTGATCCTACATGTGAATATAAAAACTATTTGTCCATTTATTTGGTGACTATGAAAAAATCTTCGTTTAATTCCTTTCATAATGGATTTTCAAAAGAAGGAATGGTATGTTATTAATTACCATATGGTTTGTACATTATAGTTTGTAACAATGCATTTCAACTTTTGAAACTTGTTATCAGGTATTTAATTTTTTCTTAAATTGTTTAGCTAATTAAAATTTTCACTTATAAAATTATAACCAATGCCACTAATTTTCTCATTGAACAAAATAAGTGAACAAGATGAAAGACATTATTTCTAAATACCAGGTTTGGGATTTTCCATATTACTTAAAAAGTCTAATGATAAGCTAAAACAAAAGTTTAAGGAATTATAATGAAATTGTATTTCATGATTCAAATTGGGAAGGAAGCAAACATTACAAGTTAAAGCCAAAAAATGATCCATCAATTCACATTCTTATTAAATCTTCCTATTCCTATAGGAATGGAAAGCTTATTGATTAAGATGAAATGCAAGACACCTAATCTAGACACCTAGGATTAATAACTAATATCTTTAATATCGTTACATCCCCCCCATTAATATGTATGGGTATTTGTTAAACCAAGTATTCCTCTAAAATTTTCAAATTTTTCTCATCCAAGAACCTTTTTAAGAATGTCTGTTGGTTGCTCTAGTATCAGTTAATGCTGTAATTTGAAATGCCATATTTCACATAGTGCTAAATCAAGTTAAATTTGGTATTATTGTGCTTGGTTTGGTCATGAAAGATTGGATTCTTTAACATCTATATTATACAATTTTTTTCAACCAAGAGAGGTTTTGATGAAGCCTATTTCTCCTACAAATCTGAAATAACCCTTCTAAGCCACAAGATATCTCTAGTTACCTCTGAAGTGGCCATATATTCTTATTATGCTAAATACACTTCCATCACAGATTACATCTTGGATTTTAAACTGATAACTATTATTCCCAGATTTATTAGAAAACCTAAGCTGGACTTTCCATCTTCACTATGACCAACATAGTTGGAATATGAATACCCAACTAGTTTGAAGTCTCTTGCCTTCGAGTAATTGAGCTCAAAATGTTGTGTGCCTTTGAGATGTCTTAAGACTATTTTTTTAACTACCTAATGACTCTCCCTAGGTTATTTCATGAATCTTGAGAGGACACCAACTACATATGATATATCTAGTCAATTGGCAGTCACATAAATCAAACATTTAATGAGTTATCCACATTTATTAGCGTCAACCAAATCTGTTTAATCTTTAGATATTAATTTGACATTCTATTCCATTGGCATACTAAGAGGATTATAATTTTCCATTCCAAACTTGCTCAAAATTTCCTTAATTTACTTCCCCTAAGTGATGAATAAATAATTTGTTTTTTTGAATTACTTAAATACCCATATAGTAATGAAGATAACCCTAATCAATCATTTCAAACCTTTTCATCTACTTTGATTTGAATTTTGGTGTATCATTCATTGTTCCCTATGATAAGCAAATCATTAACATACACCACCACAAATACAATTATTTTCTTAATTGTTTGATGAAAATATTTTCTTTTTCAAACTAAAAATGTTTGAAGTTCATGTTCATGAGGTGGTCAGCTAGTTTTTCGCACCATGCTCGAGGGACTTGTTTCAAATGAAACAATAATTTTTCTAATTTTCACACCTTATGTTCTTATCACTGCACTAAAAAATCATTAGGGTATGTCATGTACATAGTTTTCAATAGGTATATATTTTTAAAAAATCAATTTTGACATCCATTTGGTGAACTTTCCATTTGTTATCAGTTGTTAGAGCTAATATGGTTTGAATGGTAGTCCATTTTTCTATAGGTGTAAAGGTTTCATTGTAGTAAATTCCTTCCTTTTGAGCATAACCCTTTGTGACAAGCCTTAATTTGTGATTGTTAATTGAGATATCTACCATTTATTTTCTATGATAGGCCCACTTATATCCAATTAGTTTGTAACCATATGGTGGATCAGCCAGATTCCAATTCTCATTTTTCATAAGTGAATTATAATCATCTTTCATTGATTTTCTCCAAGAGTCAAGATTTTCAACTTGATCAAAATTTTTTGGTTCTAAATCAAATACAACATTGAGTTCCTCTTGAGAATCATCTAATGTGAGTTTTCCAATCATGTCCTACATTTCATCAATTATATTATCTAGTTGAGATGAGGTTGCATGTGCACTTCAAGTACCTATTTTACCAACTTCATCAAGACTCACATATTATATTGTTTGATTGGCCCACTTAGGAATCCTTTTCTATCTAACTAATCCAAAACTTGAAATATCTAGTTGAAATATAATTCAATAAAAAATAACATGATAATTCAAATAATGTTATCTATGAGAAGAGATGTTTTATTAATCAAATTTGCAAACCCAAACATACGCTTATCTCTGAGAAGAGATGTCTAATTTCCATTTCAAGTTAAATATTCATTTATACATGTTCTGAAGGTGTAAGGAAGATGTGGAATTTCACCAATATTTAGGGAGATGAAGTGGTTTGACTTCTATGATTTACAACAATATAGAATTTTAGGAATTACTATTTTTAGAAACTTACTATTTTTAGATTGTACTACTAAAATTGAAATTTGGGACACTTCCATTTGGTTTTTCTTGATAAAACCTCATCAAGTAGTGATCCATTCCTTCTCACAACATTATCCTCTTTCTTATCTTTTGAATGGTTTAAATGGTGAGTCAATTAGAGTTATGGTGCAAAAGTTATGACTCTCAGAAGTTCCACATTATATATTAGGGTGGACCAATCACATGAATTTTCACCTAAATTGTTACTCATATCATTCCTCCCTCCTTGATAATAAATGGTTACCATTTCATCAAGATTTGTCTTCAAGTGTGGTAGTTGTACATTGATTTATTTCCTAATGCATACTTGGAATGGACTATGATTTATGGAACTATGTAGGGATCAATTGTTCACCATTTCTATCTAACCATCAGTATATGGATGGAAGGCTATGAATTTATTCAAATTGGTATCTATTTTCTTCTATTGTTATGTTGTTTGTGTATTCAGGGCTATAACACTAGCCCTTTTTTATTCTTTTGGCTTGACCACCATGAGATAAATTTCTGGGCACTAATCAGAGAGACAGATGTAGAAGGTGGTACCTCTGGCACCCTATAGCATTATGTTCCAAGAGTGAGAGTGATCCTTTGAGTTCTTGATTCATATATGCCATGTCGATCATATATGAATTGCTAACAAAAGAGTACATCACAAACATCTAGATTGACCACATCACATAGGACCTCATCTTGCAATGGTTTCATTTCATATGAGAGAAGACATTTGTGGCTGACACAGAGGTTTCTCCCTAGATTCAACCATCCAATACTGTATGACTTTGGGTTACGCTTCATGTATAGATTTAGGATTTTCACAACATTAGTAGAGATTAAATTCTTTTGACTTCACTATTAAGAATGAAATGTAAAGGCTTACCTTTCACCCATAACTTAGAGTGAAACAACCTTTCATTATCATCTAGCCTCTCATCATGGGTCTATGATGAACAAACAATGGCTTTAGGCTCAGCATCTATAATTTCTTCTTCAACCTCTTCAACTATAAGGTCTATATGAGGTAGAGTAATAGATGTTGAGGATTGTGACTCAGAAAGTAGGGACTTGATGGCTTGACATTCTTCTTTGGAGTGAGTTCTAGATTTATGAAAACCACACTAATTCCTAGTCTTTTCTTCCTTTTGCTTCTAATTTTGGCCTCGTGTTTGACCTTCTTTGTCACTTTTCCATTTTGAAGGCTGAATCTTCATATTCATTCTTCCATGCTTCTACTCAATCTTCACTGTGAACTTGCATACCTCACCGATGGTTTCCAAATTGAAGAGTTCTATTTCTCCCTATATGTACCATTTTAGTATGCCATGATATTTGAAAACCTTGTGTTTGTCACTTTCTTGGATGCCCAATCTCACAGATAGAGAATGAAAAATGTCAGTGTAATCTTAAATAGACTGTTCCTTACCTTGGTGAAGTTTTTGCTACTCTATATACATATCATCATATGCTCCAATGGGGTAGTATTCTTCCTTTACATCTTCTATGAAATCATCCTAGGTAGTTTCCACCTCAAGGCCAATATCATCTGCACTAAATCTCTTTTTGTACACTTCCCACCAATTTTTGACAGGTAATGATACTTTTAGAAGAGCAAAGGTTATCTTCTCTATATCACTAAATTTATTTACATAAAAATAAGATGACAATTGATCTAAATAATTTTATACTACATCAGCATTTATTTCACCTTAAAATGTATTGATATTAAAATTCACTTAAACTTTGAAGGGTGTTGGGGCACTAAAAGGATGTGGGGGTGTAGATGTGGAGCCAAAATTTCCCATCAAGATTTGTTGGAGAATTTGAGTGAATTGTTGTAAAATATATGTTTGATTTTATTGGAGGGATTCAATCACCATTTCCTTGAAAGGATTAGATCTCTTGGTGTTGTTCTCCATTTGAAGTCATTTTGAGTGAATAGGTGGATAGTCTACTAGTTTTATTTTCCACCCAAGCTTCTTGTAATCTGACCTCATTCTCAGGATCATACACTCTAAAGATAGACCCCTCTCATACCACTGATCCAAAACTCAAAATACTTGGTTTAAAGATAATTAAATAAAAAATAAAAGGACAATTCAAATAATTCTATCTCTAAGAAGAGATGTTTTATTGATCAAATTTGCAGACCCAAACATATGTTTATCTCTAAGAAGAGATGTCTAATTTCCATTTTTGGTTACATATTCATTTATACATGTTTTTAATGTGTGAGGAGGATGTGTAACGTCACCAATATTAAGGGATATTAAGTGGCTTGACTTCCATGATTTACAACAATACAAAATTTGAGGAATTACTATTTTTAAAAACTTACTATTTTTAGATTGCACTACTATAATTGAAATTTGGGACACTTCAATTGGATTTTTGGGGGTCAAAATCCATATATATAAGAGATACATTACATCTCATGGCATTCTCCTCATTCTTATCTTTCAAACATTTTAAACGGTGAGTAAATTGGAGGTACAGTGCAAAAGTTATGGCTCCTAGAAGCTTCATCATCAATTGGGGTGGCCCGTCACATGAATTGTCACCTGAATTGTTGCTCTAGATTCATTATTTTAAGATATTTAACTATCTACCCTTTATTCTAATAGCCTTTATTTAATATTTTATGAAGTTTCACTATCTCCTTTAGGATAAGTTTCAAGCTCATGTAGGGGAGACAATATAAAATCAATAGATTCCCAATTTTGTGTCCCGTAATAATTGTCTAGAAAATTAAAATTACTCTCCTTATAGACATCAAAATTTACATATTTATCTATTCCACTCAGTGACCTATAAATATGCTCTTTATCTCTTGTAGTCTTAGAGAAGTCAACTTCTCTTGTGATAAGAAATTTATTCTCTTTCTCATCATATAGATTGAATGCCTTGGAGGAATTAGAATATCTTAAATTGATGGAATTTCAACTCTTGTGGTATAATTTATTTCTCTTATCTTTTATAATCAATATGTAACAAGTGTATCCGAAAATTCAAAGATGTTTCATGGAAGGGAGGTGACCACACCACATCTCATATAGAGTCTTTGATTCAAGAGATTTTGATTGTGATATGTTGCAAAGGTAAACTATTTTTTTAGATACTTAAACCCAAAAGTGTAGATTTACCCCTTTGAAATACAACATTACATTAACCATATTCATCATAGTTATGTTCATTCTTTCAAATGATCCATTTTATTTTAGACTGTGAGGAACTATGAGATGGTGTTTGATCACATTTTTCTCAAGATAGGATTCAAAATTGTTTGAAGTGAATTCACCACCATTATTTTTAATAAGTGTCTTGATGTGGGTTTATGTTTCATTTTCAATCATTATTTGAAACCTTTTAAAAGTATCGAAGGCTTCTAGTTTCTTTTTTTTAAAGTATATCCATGTCATCCTATTGTAGTGACTCGTAAACATCATGAACTAATTATGACCACTAGTAGAGAGTATTGGAAGAGAACACAAGATTGAATGAACAAGTCATAGTTTTCTATTTTCTTTCCACTGTGACTTCAGAAGTGGTTCTCTTGCATGTTTAGATAGGATGCAAGATTCACACTTCAATTTTATAGGTAATGTAAACATGCCAACAACACCATTATTTTTAAATACATTAATGTTTTTATAGTCAGTACACCTAAATGAAACATGCCACAACATGTTTGGATGAATTCTTTCTTTCATAAGATGATCACAATTCCTTGACTTTGATGGCTCACCCTTTAGTTTGAGTAGTTTGCCTTCCTCATATTCAATTAAGATGACTAAATTATCATTTTATACCTTTATTATGACATCACCATTATCTAATATAATGGAATGGCCTTGTTACATTATGAGCACTAGGGACAATAAGTTTAATTTTACTTGAGGAACGTAGAGAACATTCTCATGTTTGTAGTCTAGAAGTCTTGCACACTTGAATCGAATGGTACCTCTTCCCTGTGGTTGTAGGCTTGATCTATCTATGAGGTATATTGAGCCATAAATTTATTCAATGTAATCCTCAAATAAGTCTTTTCATAAAGTCATACGTTAAGTGCCACCAGTATCAGGAACCCATACATCAAACCATGATGAACTGATCAAGACACTATTTACTTCATTATCTTTATTGAAAAACACACATTCATTGGTAAACTGGGTTGAGTTTTACTCTTTTAACTATTTCTTTGATATTCCCTCTCTATTTTTACATAATGCTTCAATTTTATTCCATGGAGTCCTACATTCGTGAGTCTTATGGCTACCTTTTATGTCACACCATTGATAATAGAGGTTTTGTTTATCATTATATTTTTGATTTTGACCACCACAATTTTCTTTTGTTCCCCTTTTCCATTGTACTTATTCTTATACTTATTATTGCATTTATTTTTTGAATACATGACTTTATTTGATGTTTTGGAATAATTTGTTTTGACATATCACACACATTCACCTATTTTGGTTTCTATTTTCCTTCCAAATGCCTTTTCTCTTTTTTCCATCTTTTCAACCAACTAGTCAAATGTGAGAGTATTCAAATGATTGCTTTATTGTAGAAATTGAAAATAGGTTGAATAGTTGAAAAGAAGTAATTATATGAATGAAACCATATATATGTCAATTTTGACATTTGTTACTTCAACATCATGTTTGATAGCACGTATCTCTAAATCCAATCTCATCACATCCCCATATTTCAGCTCTAGGTTGAATATTTTCAACTACGACTAAATGAATTCTAACTCTAAAAGGAAGTTATATAGGTCCTTAAGTTTATATTATGATTCCCATGGTGTCTTTCACCCTTGTATATGATGAAACACATCTCCATATATTGATTCCATCATCAACACCAAAGCCTTCTAGTTTTTTTGCTTCCTTATCTAATTATCCTTTCCATTCCCTATTGGTTAGGTTGGTTATGTTTCTGCATCACAAATATCAAACCATAGATCATTGAACATGCATGTATTCTCCACTTTTCAAGACCATTCTAGCCAACTAGCATTTTTAGTTAAGGTAGTACCAATAATGGATTTGATGGAATGCATGGTTTTTAGTTTTGTTTGAGTTTTTGGAGGTTTAATTTTTTTGATTAACCCTAATTGGTTCCTTATCTCTCCAAAATTTCACCCTTTTATATATACACAAAGGAAATAAAAAGGATTCACTTTATCTTTAACACTAGATTAAAAATAAAATCTCATACATCAATATACTTATTTTCTTTTAATCTCTGGATTTATGTCTCTTGACATATACAAATAGGTAAAAGAGTATCTCCCCTTATTTCTCCTTGAATTTTCAAAAATTTATTGTTATTTAATAATTTTTCTTGGAGTATCTTTCTCAAGGAAATTTTAATGACAAATTACACCAAATTTAAAATGACTTTTCAAATTTAAATGTTTTTCAAATTTTTATTAAAGCAGTTTTAAAATGGAAATTTTGGTTTTTAAATAAAAGCCTAAATAATCAATTACATCTCCTCCAATTGTTTGACAATTCCAATATTGAAATAAAGAATATATAAAGACTCTTGCTTGGAAAAGGCTCTAGTTGTACTCACGAAATAGAATTTCCACCTCAATATAAATTTCAATGCAATAAGCAAATGATGTGCCAACATTGAACACTTCACCTAAGTGTACGGATAAATTGGACAAATGATATAGTTTTGTTCAAATCTATGGAAATAAAAGGTATTATAGACACAAATAAAGAAGTCAATAAATATACGACCAAATTTGTGGGCTCAATGAAAACATCCACATAGCCAGAGAATGACCAAAAATATCCTCTATGTAGAGGTCTAAAATAAGTAGGTCTAAAACACAAATAGTTTGCTCTAGTAGTTTGCTTACCATCAAAACTTGTCAAATGACATAGGTCAACACCAAAAAAGGTGATAATGTGTAGTACCAAAGATTGGAGAAATAATATGTAGACCATACAACTTGAAAGGAGGAGAAAGAATGAAAAAATAATAATTCAAATTCCTTGCTTTGATAGCAATGATATGTCAAAAATAGATTTGAATGATAATGAAATTTTATATCATGATTAAAATTGGAAAGGAAGAAAAAATTACAATTTGAAGCTAGAAAATGACACACCAATTCATATTCCCAATTACTCTTCCTATTCCTATGGGAAAGGAAAGATTTTTAAATAAGATGAAATGTAAGACACATAAGCTAGACACCTAGGATTAATAACTAATATATATAATATTGTTACACCTTATAGATGTTTTCATCAATATTTCCTAGAAATGAATTAGGACAACTAGATTATCATTCGATTAGCTAATTCAAAATCTAGACAAATACACAACTAGAGCATCATTTCTTTCAACTTGAATAAGAGTTAGAAGAAATGGGAAGAATTAATATGGACACCCTATGACAAGACAAAATAATGTATATATATACAAGTAATAGGAAGCAATAAAGAAATTATGATCTTCTTGTAATTGGGTAATATTCAAGCACTTCAAAAATGACACTAAAAGGTGAAGCATTATTGAAATCTTTGGAATATAAATGGCGGTAGTGTTTTGAGGTATTAAATATCCCCATGGTTGAATCTAATAGAGTAAGTGACACATATATTTGGTTACTTAATTCTATAATTTTCCTTCAATTTGGGGCATGGTGATAAATAGATATGTTCCCATATGTTATATCAGTCATGTTTAATGATTTTAGAAGGACACAATTCAACTTAGATGGGTCATGTTAATTGTAGTATATGAACTTAGTATTAGTGCAAGGATACACACAAAACCACCAATGTTGATGTATTTAATGTGCCAAAAGGGCACAACATTATGGTGCATCTTGTTTGAAATCTTTTATTATTTATCAATAATTTAGTTTACCTTACAAGCTCATCGTGTGAAATCATTATTAATCATACTGTTCTCACAAACCATTATGTAAGTGGATTTTATATAATATATAAGACCTAATTTGAATATTTTGTCAGAAAATTATCATGTGATAGTGAGATTGTTCTATGTTTCAATATTCTTAGTGATGATTCTTGTTTTTTTAAATAATCTTATGCATGCATTTTCTCAACCTCAAGGAAGTCTATTCCTATTTCAATAATATAAGCAACATAATAATTCAATAAGCATTATGATTGATAAAAATAAACCTAATAATCTAATTTTTAGTGATGAACCTATGTGTTCTATAACTACAAGAGGAAATACAATGATCTTGTGAATTTTACATAAATAGGGATTTAATGAAAATATTGGCTTTCCTTAATGTCGACATTACATGAAAATAGGGGATTTTAAATATGGTTCAACATATAGTTATCACCACTTAAATCAATAATGTGAGAAAATATATGCTAATAAAATTAATGAGATAGGCCTTATGCTTCATTATGTTAGTGCTTCTTTACTTATTCCAATTCCTCCTTTGTAGTAACATAATATTTTGCATCTTTTTCACTCTAGTATAGAGTAATAATTTGTTTATTTTTCCATAGATGTAAACTATTATTTCCATTTAGTATTACCAATGTTGGGAAATACTAGAAAATAAGAAGTGTATAGAATAAAAAATGAGTGGTGGTGGTATTTTAATGCACTGCATCATGTTTTTAATTATTTTAAAATAATATGATTAAATACCATTGACACCAACTCTCCTATTTGTGTAGTATTCTTCCTATAGGGAATTCTCACTTTGTGCCCTTATTATATTTCAAGTGCTTTAAATCCCTCACCATTTCGTGGAAATACAAATTTTATTGATCATTGTAATTAAACCCTATAAGGATTGCTTTTTAAATTTCCTTATCAATCTACTATGAAACCAAGTCCTTATTTGTATAATAAGGAATGATTCACCTCACAAATATGTGTGGGTTTCCTTCCACTATATATAGTATTTTTTTTTAATATAATATGCAAATATCATTGTCTATCATTTTATGATTTTAAAGAAATTGGGTTATTATTAATAATAGGATATTATTATAGTTATAACTAAAAAAATTAATTTCTTAGATTTAAACATTTATAAGGCTCAAACTATAATGTAATCATAATAATGGTAAAATTTAACACAAATAATTTTAATAATATTATTTGAAGTGTTATTACTCAATATTCTATTTTCCAAAAAAATATTTTCTAAATAGAATTATAGAGAGTTATTTCTAAAAATAGTTACTAATTAACCTACATAAAAATAGTATAGAATTATATATAAAATTGATACAATGAATATGTCTTGTATAGTAATTCAATTTTTCTTTTTTAAATATTTTAAAATAATGTACACCATAATTATAAATGTGTGTGTGTGTGTGTGTGTGTGTGTGTGTGTGTGTGTGTGTGTGTGTGTGTGTGTGTGTGTGTGTGTGTGTGTGTGTGTGTGTGTGTGTGTGTGTGTGTGTGTGTGTGTGTGTGTGTGTGTGTGTGTGTGTGTGTGTGTGTGTGTGTGTGTGTGTGTTGTGTGTGTGTGTGTGTGTGTGTGTGTGTGTGTGTGTGTGTGTGTGTGTGTGTGTGTGTGTGTGTAATTTTATGTTTTATTTTCATGATCAAAGATTTTTTTATTTTATTCTTATTCATTCATACAATTTTTTTATTTTAGAACAATTAGTTGCAAGACTTTAAACTCAAAAAAATTACCTTAAACATAAAAATATTTCATAATGTATGTATAGCTCAAAAAGATTTGTGTGTTTATGGGTATGTACATGTGGGTGTTTGTATGTGTGTGCACACGTATACGCATGTGCTCTATAGATATCTAATCAAAAAATTTGGTGTTATAAAACTTAACCATAGGAAATAAGTATAATAAGCATCCCACTCAGATTAAATCTAAAAATGAATGAAAGTGGTTTACCTAGTTCCTAAAATATATTAGTACAAAATTACAATTCAAACATATATAACAAAATATGTCATATTTCATACATTGTGTTTCATTTGAAAAGTGTAACATAGTTTTCAATATCATTATTAATATAATTAACACAATAGAGGTAGGGATCAAATACTCTGTTTCCCTTTATTATTTATCTTTTAACATATTTAAAAATATCTTTAGGTGTATTAACTAATATTTATACTTTATACTATAATTTTCCCTAAAAATCAAAAAAAAATTTGTTGTATCCAATTAAAGGGGTTGAATTGACATATTATTCTAAAAATTATAAAGTAGTTTTCAATAGTGTTAGAATATTCTTTAGGATGTTATTATAGAATATTATATTTATTTCTAAATTATTGGATCATTTTTTCTAAAATTTTGCATTTATTGAAAAACTTGTTTTCAAAAATAATCTAACATTATTTATTTATGTTAAGCAACAGTTGTCTTCAAGTCCCTTAAATCACTTGAAGTTAAATAAAATGTAATATTCTAATATTTTTTATGTCAAATAACATAACAAATTTTTTCCCTCTTAAATATACTCTTTGTAATAATTGTTGGGTCATTTGATCCAAATCATATTATTAACAATGTTAATAATGTTAGTAAATTAAATTAAGCTTTTGGTAATAAATTTTAGTATTATCAATTTTATGGTTCAACCCAATAGGCTCCTTTCTCACCACCTCATGAAAGCATATTAAAATGTTTTCACTTTTTAAATAATTTCAATAATGGAACTTTACCCTTTAGGTAGTACACTGATGTCCACCCAACCATATTTTTCCTTTGATAACAATTTTTCTCCTCTGGTGTAGGCATTATTGTATTTTTTGCTTTCTGACCACTCCCCTATTTGGTTCTGAGTGACATGGTACTCCATAGAACCCAAAGTACACAAAATATAATTCTTTATAAACACTTCTCTACTAAAGCATTGGCACACTAAGGCACACATTCATAGATATTGGAATATAGATCCCCATCCATCCCAATAATCTTGTTGGTTTTCTTGATGGGAAGATGTCATAAGAAGTAACTCTTACTTTCTAAGAATCGATGGCCATCAAGTTCATAAAATACAAAGAAATTATTACTCTACTACATCCTCAAAGCTAAGATGTACACATTCAAAACTAGAAAAATATCTTTTAAATGAGATCTTGTAGGTTAGAGTCTCTTCCTTGTAGCATCATTTCAATATACTAGACAAGTACAATGTTTGGGGATCTCAAGTCAAATCCAAGATTCACTGGACAAAGGTAGGGGAAAAATTCTAAAGATGTTATTCAAATGCTATGATACAAAAACTCAAAGATGTAAATCTAGGTCATTCCTGATTCTTGCAATAGACTATCAAACACAATATAAATTATTCAATATTTTATCCACCACTATTAATAAGTGGTCAAAGATCAATCATCCTCTATAGAGCATGATATTTCCCTTAAAAAGTGTCTCATAGTGGTTCCTTGCAAACTCCTACCCACCTTGTGGGTGGATTACAATAGGCTCCTCACTACAGATGATCTACATGAGGTGGTGTTTCACATTACATATTATAAATGTCTAGGCATTGATGGTTTTGCCTATGAATTATATAAAACCCTTGGGGATCTTGTGGGTACTAATTTACACCATGTTTATCAAGAGGCCTTACACACTCATTTCCATTAAAATAATATAAATAAAGGAAAAATTAAATTCATAGCTAAGCAAGGGGATCTTGAGTTGATCTATAAATAGTACCCTATCACCGTCTTGAATGTTTCCCATGAGATCATTATCAAGGTTCTAAAACTCTAGTTATGTAATCTATTGCCACACATCATTCGTTTTGAGAAAATAGGATTCATTAGAAGTAGATATATATTAGACAACATCATTATGGTGTGGGAAGGTATGAACTTGGCTATAAGGTCCAAGTAACAAGTTATATTCATTAAAATTGACTTGGAAAAATATTATAACTACATTGAGTGGTCATTCATCTTAGCCACGCTTAGAGCACTGGGATTTGTGCCTAATTTTATTCAAACTATTTGGATGCTATTTTCAAACACCTTAGCTATTTCTCCATTAATGAAGTTGCTTTTAATAAATTTGGTTTGTTTTATTCCATTCAGCATAGATGCCCTTTAAAACTTTACCTGTATGTGCTTACAGCCAAGTGTTTTGGATATATTCTTATAAGTTCCCTAGATAAGGACCTTTTTAATGGAATTTATCTCCCTCCAAATATTAAAAACCTGCATGATAATATGTACTTGTTGAATGGCTATTTTGTAAATGATTTTTCCCATACTCTCATTGAATACGAGAATAATGTTGAAAACACCTTTTAGTGTCTCAACACCTTCTACCCTACCTCTAGATCTAGCATCCAATAAAAAACATTGTTTCCATAGGCAATCATACCTCCCCTATCTATATGGGCTGGTAAATATGACTGGGTATGGATACAACATGATGAAATCTTCACATTTGTTGGCATAAATTATTATTTTGATGCCTCTCTATCCCTTTTGTAAAAATATGTTATTTATAGAATATTAAAAAAAATTGAATATAGGGTGACAAAGTCACTATTAGAATTTAAGTTTCAGAACTACTCAAAATTTATTACAACAAACCATGATTACTGCTCCTCATGATTGGTGCCTTCAAATAAATCTTACCATAAAATATAGAAATTACATAGATATTTTATTTGGGATAATTATTTTCATGTATATGGACATGAATTAATTGACATGGCTTGTCAAATATCTACCTTATGTGCCAAATAGATTGTGTAGGCCATTAAAGACAAGGGATGTTGGAAGATATTGTTCTAAAATTGTATCTCTTTAGGCTTACGAAAGGGAATGGAAGCCTGGAAAGGGATTAGTTTCTCCAATATTATTATAATAAAATCCCCCATTAAAATTATAGGTTTATTTATGGTGAATAACATCTAGAAGGCATGGGAAAAGATCAAACCATGGCTTTTCTGGAATCGCTCAGGGTTCTGATATGGGTTGTCTCTTAACACCTACTCACTATGGTGGTTACCTCTTATCAATTTCAATAAATTTATTCTAGATAATTTCCCTTGGATAAATGCTCTCAAGCTATTTTATAAAGGCATTTATACTCTCCAAGAATTATTTTGTAGGGGATCTCATTCCTAGATATCCTAAAAAAAGGTGCAACTCCAATTCTAGTTAGGTAATTCATATCAAGAATACTACTAGGCAATAATTAATATTGGGATAGCTTCTATGCTTCAAATAAATTCTATTCACTTCACTGGGCCTTGGTGGAAGGACTGAAAGTGGAATGTTGAAACTCCTTTTCATAATTATACCTTTAGCTTGGCTATGGATGGCTTACTCCCCACATGCTAATGGTGGACAAGCCTAACTCTAGTTGGGGCTTTTATTCTATTTTTAGTACTTGGTGATTATATTTTTACACCTTATATGAGGATTAATTTGATCCTAATCTATCTCATTTTGCTTAGTGTATTTTATACCTGATCTTACCTATTGGTAGAAGGCTTATTTAATTAAGAGTTTCCCTTCCCAATTGCACTTTATTTGGCTAGTTTGAAATGCTCCCTCATATTTTATGGTATTTATCTAAAACTCAAAGGGTTTGGACATGGATTCATGACCTCTTTAATCCTTTTCAACCAAAATTCTTTCATTGGATTGCCTTTCAAATATAGCCAAGTCTGACATACTTTCAGAGTGGAGATTCTCTTTTGGTTATAAAAAGAAATAAATAATGTTGTACATATTAACACATTTTCATATTGTAATGTTTTTTATTTGATCAAATACTCTATAATTTTAATTTTCTCTTTCAATACAAGTTCAATAAAATAAATTTATCATGGAGCTTTATCACCTCTAAGATCTGCTCACCCATTACAAACATGTTCCTTTTGTCATGGCATGGGTTCTACCATCTCTACCCTAGAAATATAGACTGGAGGATAAAATTTCCATATCCCCTTAAGGTATAAATTTATGTAGTTGATCTTATCACCACTGTCATAGTGGTACCCCATTCTAGTGCATGACCCCTTCTGGGTAGTAGTGATTGTGGCAACCTCTACCTCCTTCCCCTACTTCATAGAATGGTTGGAATGATCGTCCTCCTCCTCCCCTATGTTTTGATGCTTGGGTGTGCCACTTATATTTTGGTCATACATTCTAGATAATTTCCCTAATATCTCTTTAGCCATTCTCCCACTTACACATAGGAAGAAGAATATGACAAGGACACTGTAGAAGCTTCTAGTTGGGAGCCAATTCTTGATGGAAATGACTTACCAAGTTGGGGTTGGGGTCCTAATGGTATGGATCCTCTAACTTTTGGCCTTGCTCTAGATGATTAATATTTTATTTTATTATGTTTTTATGACTTGTTCCTAGGTGGGGCATTTTTTTTTTCCAGCTATTGTTTTTGATTCCTAGGCTATGCCTAGTTTGACATTGAGGAGTGCTCCCATATTGCCTATTTTTTTTAAATTATTTGTATATTTATTTTTTTAATATATATATGGATATATTTCATTAAAATAATAACTTTACCCTTTGAAAATATTTATCATACTTTTAAAATGTAGTTTTTATCATGTACTTGTCTAGTATTATGTCCCAAGTGATATCAAAGCCAATTAAAAATAATTTTCTAGTGAAATATTTGAATAACCACCTGAAGGTCAATGGTACAAAAGAAAAATTAGACAATTGAATAATTTTTGGCTTTGAAGACATACAAATGTACCATATTTATATATATTAATTATTAGTCTTGATTTATTTTCCCAATAAAATTAAAAAATAATTATGTGCCATCCAACATAATTTGGAGTTGTATCTTAGTTTTTGTTTCCATTTTGACATAAATAAAAAGGCATATGTAGTCCCAATCATTGGATTTCATGATCTAAAAATTCCTTTATATGGCCTTTGAAGATTAGAAATTCTTATTTTTTAAATTCTATAGCTTTCAAAATTCTTAAGAAGTAGTCATGACTTTTGGATGTAGTAATCATACATTATATCCCTTGAAATATCTTCTCAAAAACCCTTGATTTAGTAATTGTATAGTTATAAAGCTCTTCTACGTTAAAATGTCCAACTGTATGTCCTATAAATGTAGTAATGGCATATCATTTATTAAAATAATAATCTATATGCCTTTATTTACCTCTATCAAGACTAAAATTAAGGAAATAATCTATTTGTATGACCTCCACCTATTTCAAGCTCCACTTTCAAGAATTTTATTCAATTTTTAAATATTATAAAGCATATTTGTATTGACCAAGTGAACAAAACATTGCTAAAAATCAATTTTATGTGGCCTACACTCAAATATAATGGTTTTTTAATCTATTTTATGACCCAATAAACTTTTGAAATCAAACTTACAAAGTAAAAAATGTATTTGTAGGAACTAAAAATAATTTAAAGTAGTTTGATATTCATTTCTGGGTTACCTAAAACACTTATATGATGTTCACCTTGTAACTAAATATGATTCATTGAAGTTGGATTCTCCATTTGAGGTTAAAGGATAATTTCCCTTTATAATTAAATATTTTCTTAGAGTTTGGGTAAGATGATTCAAAAACATTTTTGGTAGAAACAACATGCTATTTTTAGTTTCAATTTTAGTTTTCTTCACTTCATTGATATTCTCGATGATAGACAGATAAATTAGTTTTTATTTAGTTTTTTATTATAAAGGCTTATAACATCTCACTTGATAGGCAAAAATACTACATGGCCTTAAATAAGTCATTCATGATTAAAATGAGTTAACATTAAAATTGCTAACACCCTAGTGTTTATCAAAGTTAGATCAATATTTATTGAACATCAAGAAGATGTTACATACATAATACTAAATAGTTATTTGGATGGATTTGTATGTGATACATTATGATTATCAATGTTCTTAAATATGATTTTAATGTGTTTCAATTAAATATGATACAACATGTATAAACGGGATGAGCAAGCCTTGATCATTTTCATCATTCATGCCACAACTCATAATGTGAGATTTTATATGGAGTGACATTAGTTGATGAGTACCATAATGTATAGTGTAACAATTATAGGTGAAAAAGATACTTTTGATAACTTCATATTCATATCTCTGAGTAATATTCTATACTCCTTTTTAGATCAATGGAGGTTTTCTAGATCAGTTTATCCAAATCATATTACTGATATTGTTACTCATGTTACTAAATGAAATTAAACTTTTATAAATATATGTTAGTATTATTATTTATGTGGTTAAACTTATTAAGGTTTAGAGTAATCACATCCTAAAATATTAATAAAATATTTCACTTTGTAAATAATTTAAATTATGAATCTTTACACTTTGGAAAGATTTTTCAAACTTTTAAAATGTAGTTTTCATAGTTTAACATTTCACTATTTAGTCCCAACATTAATAATGTTATAATAATAACCACAAAAATAAATAAATAATAATAACAACAACAACAACAATGACAACAAAAATAATAATAATAATAATAAAATTATGTATTATTACATTGATATATTCATTAGGCTTACACCAACACCCACAAGTAGTCATTACTCTTCTTACAATTTTATTTATGCATTAATTAGTATCTAACAAATAATGGAAAAATTAATAAGGAAATAAAACATGTGTGAAATTCCTATGTAAATATGCACAATAATAATTTCAATCCCTTGGTTATTGAAATAATCGTTGTTTTCATAATTTAACCTAAGAGAGAATAAACATACTGAGTAAAATTTAAATTAATAACTTACCATGGGAATTTTTTTAAATCAGAATCCTTTGGGATTGTACACAATTCAGAAAGTCCTCACAAATATAAATTGTTTTCATAATATTATACCTTCAAACTTTTATCTCCTATTTTTTAAGGTATCCTAAAGGAATCAAAGCCAATTATCTTAGTACCTGTAGCTAATTTGTATAACATAATCTGTCATGACATTATAAACCTTAGTGAGATGTGAAGTGGGATCTCAACCCCATATTCATTTAATTTAAGAGTTGAATCCACGATCATAGATATCTCTATAGGTTGTTAAGGCCAAGTGATCTATACTCTGAAGCCTTCTTCTGTTTTAAAATTAGATGATAATTTTTAATTTTATCATTTTGGTTTGGGTTTTAATGGAATAATATAGAATTTTAAAATCAATTAATGTTACAATATTAAATCATTTTATTATTTATTTCACATAAATTATTTTCACAAGTACAATTTTACTCCATACTTTACACTATGTTTTCAATAATTATTAGAGTCATTAATGTCATCTCTAAATTAATTTTCATTCTTGCACTTCCATTCTTTGGTGAGACTCATTTCATATATAGTTAGATGATTTTACATTCCATATCAAGTTATGCTTGTCCTTATGAGATTTATTTTATTGTTATATCACTCCAAAATCTTTTAACATACAATAAATACATGAAAGACTAGGAGTAGGTGAGATCTAGATGCAAAGCAAAAGTGAGTTTTATATTACTCCATTTATTTATATATTTTAAGAATCTATAAAAGAGTTACACTATATATTGAGAGATTCGGTCAGTAAAAATGGTAAAAACTGAACTCACTATTAGAAAACATGTTAAGTATATTTACCCCAATGAACACAACAACCCTAAATTAGTTGAATAATAAAAATATATTTAAAATTACAAGTATATAATATCCTACATTAACACCACTCTGAAAACATAACATAGGTGACTATTAAAATTGGGTCCCAACAACTAGGTTTGATGAGGTATTTAATCATAATGCAACTCCCATAAGGCAGAAAAAAAAGAGAAAGCATGTATGACAAAACACCTATCCAAAAATAGATAAAATCGATAAATATATTGTGTTCTAAGGATTTTAAGCATATTTAAAAATGCATCAACTGATGAGAAACACATAAAACATTGATATCATAAATAAGAATTCCTCATAGAAGATGTTGACTCTATGTATAGTAGAGTTTTAAAAGTAATGAATGTCATGGATGAGATCCTCTAGTTAAATAATTAAAAATATGCATCTATATCTAATAATGTTTCTTCCATTTACCAAAGGAATAACATAAATGGTGTACTAGAATTTTTCCCATTACATAGTGAAAGGTGAAGGAACAATTAATATAAATATATCTAAGTAAGATCCAAAATAAATGTGTCATATGTATCATAAGAAAAAAATGTAATTCCGCTAAAGTAAACATATCATAAGTTGATGTAGTTAAAAGTGGATCACCCTAGAATAATGAATGTGTCCACTAAATGTCTGGTGGATCTCCAACCAAGGTGTGATTCTTAAACAAGGAACTGCACTCTTCATTAATATTAATAGGGAAAAGTTCTCTATATTATTATAATTCAATATAAATAAAGGATAAAATAGATTACATAATTCCCTATACTTATGGAATAAATTAATCAATATCTGATGAGTCTTGTATCACTATATATGTTCCCTATAATGTCTTAAGTGGACCAAAGGTTGGATGATTAGGAAATAGTTATCTAATATTTTTAATGTGGTAAGAATATGGTGTATGTGTTTACCCATCAATACAATATTAATTTGTGATAGAAGAAGATAAATAAATCCAAGTGATGTGTTTAGGCTCTCAAGTGACATAAAGTGCAACTGAGTCTAATGTAGAAGAATAACAGAGATCATTCATTGAAGGAAAGTCCATGTGAAGTTGATAACATAGGTCAAAAACCCTTAAATATATTAAAGGGACTATAGAGGAGGCACACATATCCATAATAATAGAAGATTTATGAATCCTCTCACAAGGTGTAATCTCAAAAAAAATAGTAGACTACTCTGAAGTGCCAATCTATGATAGATCCAAAATAACAACGTCATGGAAAAGAATGAAATTAAAATATCAAATGGAAAAGATAAGGTGTGAAATAATGCCATCTTATAGTGGTGGCTTGATTGAAATATGATCATTCTATCATGGATGTGTCATCACAAGAACTAGGAGAAGGAGGAGAGAGTAAAAGTCTCAAAATAGATAATAGGATGATGAACAATATGAGTGATATAATTCTTAGTATGATATTTTAAAATATACTAAAGGATGCTCTAGATAGTGATAAAACACATGGTGAGCTACACATGGTGATGTAGATCCCATCAAATGTGTAGAAATAAGGTACTAAAAACCTTGTGATAAGTGTTACCCCACTTAATGTAACATTCATGATTCTATAGATATAGGAATTGAATAAAATTCTTTACCTTTTTCATCAACAAGAATTCTATGGATGTAAGCTAAGACACATAGTTAATATTTCAAGGTATAACTAATAGTATAAAATAAACATTCCTCTATAGTTATCTATTAACTGAAGACAAAATGACTAATAAAAGACACCAAAGAAGTTTAAAATTAATTAGAAAACTACAATGAGCCCTAGTTGTAATAATAATGGATGCTCGTGAAGTAGACATCAGACATAAATGATAATGTGTCCAAGTGAGTAGTAAATGCAAGATTGAACATAATGTGTAGAAAAGACACTAAAGAATGCATGATGCCACACAACACCCCCTCAAAATTATCAATAGTGATCCCAACTTAAATTTATAAATCCAAGCATACTTTTATGGACATCTAGCATGTAAGAGAATATGTTTGAGCAAATTGTGCAAATGGATGAATAAAATAGAGGGACATTAGAATTTGATAATAATGTATCCAAGAGGTATAGTATATGAAAAATAGGTAACTAGAGATGGCATAAGAGGATAAACAATGTGTATAACATGATAAAATAAGAACTTTTAAAGAATATGGAACTCAAAAAAGAGTTACCAATTAGACATTATAGCTATTTTATGTTTTGATATCACATTAAAATATGCACTAAATATGAATTTTAAAATATTTCTAGATCCTCAACATAAATTAAAAATGTTTGTGTTAAATGAAAAATGTGTTTGGGATAATGTTATTCCCCCACTAGTAGGAATGAATATTTAATCCCCCTCCATGTCAGCATACCATATGACTAAGTTGTTAAGTGTTTTCCACTTGATTAAATTTGATGTCATACTTAACATCACAGTGTAACACACCAAATAAATAATGGTATGTAGAAATAATCCCTTATTCACATAGGTGGTATATTATGTCTTCCCTAAACATATGTGGGTCATAATTTAAGGGTCATTTTGGTGTCTATCAAGTTATAATGGGTGATCAAACACATGCTATGTTTTGTCATGTGTTTAGAAAACCTAAAATATTTATAGAAGGGCTTGCTATCGATAGTTTACTTAGAGGGTGGCCAAAGCCTGAGGGTATTTTTAGTAGGAGGTATAGGTTTTGAGAATTTTCAAAGAAGTAGAATAATTATATTATGTGTGGAGTAGGATGAAGTTAAAAATCCTACTTGATCATTTATCAGGTTTCATACACATTGCATGCAGCTAATCAAATGTTTGTGATGGATAGAAAATATGAGTAGATTCTTGTTTTTATTAATTTCAATATTAGGAGGAGTCTTAATTTCCATCAAATTAAATGTTAAGATGAGTATGTTCTCATACCTACTTAATCTGTATGACCTTTTAATGTATTCTTCATATTAAACACATGATTTCTTCAATTAAATTGTTTTAAAAAATCGATACAAATTCACTAGAAACTAAGATATAGCCATTTTAGAAATTAAAAACCCCATTCAAATCAAAAAATATTTTTCTATCCTAAGACCTATTTATATTTATTGAAGTGTAGGTTTAAAAAATCAAACCAAACCTAAAAATTAATTGATAATGAACAAAAAATCAATGATGCATACAATGGAAAATGTAACCAATAATTTTATAAATGCAAAAATGGCCATTAGATAAGCTTTAATACAATTTAAGATCACTTCAAGAGATCTGAATATGAATAAAATTCATAAAACCCAGGGATCAAGTGAGAACCATATGTGAATCAAAAGTGAGATTTGTATTAATATATTGATTGATTGACTAGCCACAAGATACAAAGGAGGTAAATTACATAGTGAGAGATTACATCACCAAAAAGGCAAAAATAAAACTCACTATTAAAAAAAACACTATGTATATTTACCATTATTTTAAACCATAATCAAGATAACTAATTACCATATAGGTAAAGTTGGAAGAAGGAAAAATCCTACACTAACATGTTTGAGATTGTATATAATTATATAATGTTACCTTCCTTAGAAAATTATGTGTGTACTTGTGGGATTTATTTTCATCATGGTTCATATGATATGTACACTTTTTATATTCTTTGTGTATTAGATTTTAAAAACAAAAAGTATATTACATGTAGAAATATATACAATCTCTTTCAATTCTAAAGTGAGTGATGCCATCAGGATAAACTAATAAATATTGTACCAAATACATAGATATTCAAGGATATTACATAATATATTTAAAATTATATTGCTTTGTCATGTTTATTCTAACTTGGTTTTATTTGACTGATATAAGTAAGCCCATTTTTTTCCATGCACTCTTTTACATTTCAATATACCTTCTCTCGAATTTGTAATAAAAAATAAATACTTATTATAATTCACATAGTAAATCCATAGATTACATGCCCTTGAAAATATGGGATTTTAGTTATGTTAAAAACAAAGATTGATAGTAAATAAGTTCATGTTTTATATTTGAAGTATTTAAAATCCATAAGCATTTTATGGCACTCAAATCTCTACTTGTTCATTACTATGAAAATATGTAAGGATGGTTTATCCACTTACCTTATCGACATTAGACATGTTTTATCCAAATATATAAATGATAAAACTAAAATCCAATGGGAGTTTAATTGTTAGTCCTACAAGTAGTATCCTTAATTATTATTAATGAATTTGAATTTGATGTGCCTGGTGTGAGCATTAATGTCTATGATGTTCTCTCTAGTATTAATGTGTGTTTTGAAGTGAATATTTGGAGTAATAAATGGTGAATAATTATATGAATTTTATACTATGTAGCCACAACTTTCTCCATACTTAACTTATTATTAAATTTTTTGGAGGCTTACAATACTTGGTTAACATTTATTGTAAATACAATGAATGAAATCCCTAAAAAATTGGATGAGAATAATATAAAATTATTTTTTTAGGATCCATATAGATATAAAGAGGACTAGGAAGGTTCCATGAATTGTTAGTAGATAAAAAATAATTCCTATAGATGGAATATTTTTGAAACCAAGTCCTCCTTTAAAAAACATAGAAATATTTCTAAAATGATTGACATTTTCGATGTATTTGATGTTATTTCCAAAGGTTATAGTTCGGGGTTTTTTCTTTAGTGATGAATATTCATTAATTCAAGAATATTCCATTTTTAAGATTTTGGTTTTGATGATTTTTTAGGGTCAATAGATGGGATAAAATAACCATAATTTTAAGGATATATATTTTTTTGGGTGTCATCTCACCAATCCTCTACAATAATATATAATATTACACTTAAATTCACCAGATATATATATAGTAGATCCCTTGAGGACCTTACCTATACCAACCAAGGGAACAAGCAAAATAGAAGCCAAAGGAGTACAAAATTGAATAATATCAGTGAACAAAGAAAGTAAATGACAACACTGAATAATAAGCTAGACTACATCACCAAATGGTAGAGGCAAATTACTGAGGTAAACACAATCAAGAGACACATCAAAATGACCTAAATGAATGAGATACCCAAATTAGAAAGTCAAATGACCAAGCTAAATGACCTAGCTAAATGACAACCAAATGAAAGAACTGAGTGATAGTACTAGATGGGAAAGCTAAATAGTAGATCTAAAATATAGTGATGAATGGTTAGTTGGGTGATATATATAAATGGTAAACTCAAATGATAGCTCTAGGAGGGGGAATTAGTGAAGTATTTGTGAAACTCTTCTATCAAATAATAATACAAAATGGGAGTATCAAATAACAGAGATGAAAATCATAGGCCATTATAGCATCTAGTGGTAATGATAAAAGGATAGGCCAATCATCAAGGAAATCATCCATATTATCTTATTTTAAAGAGCCATCCAAAAATTTCACACACTCATAATGCACTCAAAATCTAGGTATTTATTATATTTTAGTTTGTCATAAATTTGGGTTCAATTGTTCAATAATATTAAAATGATTTTAGATGTAAAAATCCCCACTATTATCTCACAAGATAGAATTAACCATAATAACATATCACACCCTAAATATTTTTTTGATGATGACATGTCACCACTTGATGACACTCCTCTGGTTTTCATATAAAATTATAATGACACTAATGTGGTAGAAGAGTTTGGACTATCTCACTAAATAAAAAGTTTAGCTAAAACCTTCAGTCAAAAATCTGCCCGAAGGAAGAGAAGTAGAAGGAAAATTGGAAGGTCCTTTAAGGTGGCCTGGGTAACAAAATTTCCCTTCATAGAACTTGTAGAGCCTAAAAATATTGATGATACTTCAAAAAAATTGAAATGTATAATATGTATATGGAAAGTAGGAAAAGACATAGAATGCAATTGAAATTGGACATGATTAAGAAACATCATGAAAAAGTATATGATATAGTGAAGCACTTAGATGAAGTGATAATAATAACATATAGGTGGAAAACTACATAAGAATGTGTGCATGTAAGATATGCATGGGATCATGAAAATGATAATAAATGTCCGAAACATCTTGAGGAGAAAGGGAGAACAATTAAAGTAAATTTTGGAAAAGTTAAGTAGTTCCTTCTAAAGGTGAAATACATACATTTCTCTATTATATACCATATTCTAAAAAATTGAAGACCTATTTATGATTTTTTACATTATAAGATTTTTTTCAATGTAATGGATTTTTTGATATTCCAAAATCACTTTGGTTGAATAGCATTGCTTAGGAAATGGAAAAATGTATAGCAATGGTTGAGATTGAAGATTTGAAATAAAGTATTTATAAATCACTATTTATCTCACTATCAATCAATGAGGTCATAGAAATTGACAATACAACCTAGGTTTATATTTATGTGTATACTTTTGAGAATTATTCAAGGCAATCTCATCTAGCAGCAATTCATAAAATGGTATAAAATTGAAATGTAGATAATCTTCACAAATTGGTTGTATCAAATTTGAAAGATAAAGCTCAAATTGATGATTATGTAATAATTATGAATCTGGTGTGTGTTGGGTCTAATAGTGCATCATTTATGTAGGGGTATACAAATGGTTTTTTTTGTTTGGATAAAAATATTATTTTACCCATATATGATTCTAATTCACTACATGGCTCATAGGATGAATCTTGCATACAAAATGGTTAGAAAATTTGATAATGTGGGTGAAGTAGAGGAGCTCATTTGTGATCTAGATGATTATATGTCAAGTAGTCCAAAAAGAATTTTAGAGTTCAAAAAAATTGTTATAGGAATGACTAATGGTAGGAAACTATTTAAAGATGTTGATACAAGGAGGATTTCTATGTATGAACTTGCTTACCAAAATTTTCAAGAATATACATCATTAGTTGGTTTCATGTATAAATATCATAGAGAAATTGATAAGGAAAAAGATTTGTTTTACCATTTAACATATTTGGAAACACTGCTAACTTTATGTGGAATTCTTCCAATGCTAAAGGAAATGAATTATATAATGAAACATGCTCAGGAGAGGTATATTTATATTATGGACTTGTAAGGATGAGAAAATGAGTATGTCAATCTCTAGACATAATAATATATACTTCGAATGAAATTTTTCAAGGATTTGTTTTTAGTATGTAGAAATGTTTTACCCACTTACAGAACCCTGATAGTTATTTAATGTTATATATCAATGATCATGTTTGTGTTTTTGTCAATGGAAAATATATTTCACACTTTCAACAAAATTCTTTATCTTATGGGAGCTAAATTTGAAAAACTACGTGTAACACATTTTATTTATGACACGGTTTTATCTAAAACCCAGAAGAAACTAAGTAATGTTTCCCAAAAATTATCTATGGAGATCAGGGATCATTTTCAAATGGATGAATTTTTGGAGGTGATGGTAGTTATCAATCCTATTTTCTAGAATAGTAAGAATAATCAAAAGATGGTTAGCAGTTTATTTTATAAATACATGTGTTGTCCTGTAATGCATTTCTATAGATCTATAGAGGTTAATAGAGTAGAAAAATACATATTTTGTGAAAGGATTTAATAACATCCTAGTCAACCCATTTTTTCATTACAATCTTTGAACAATACCATATTTTAAATGAACCAATATATAATGGGGTAATTACAAGACTATGGAAAAAACATCATCCTAGTAGTATAATATAGAAAAGTCCAATTATATATTTCTGATTTATAAGATTTCTATAAAAAAATAATTTTGGGCTTAGTGGAAGGTGAAAGAGTATTCAGTTCATTATCATTTATAAATTCAAAACTTTGAAATAGATTATATAGAAAGTTAAAAACATGTTTAAGATTGTATTTTTCACATTATACAGTGGATATGCTTCAGTATGAAAGAGATATGAGAACATGGAGTTCTCTAACTGAAAGAAGGGGTGTCAATAATATGGTGACAAATAAAGAAGATGTAAATAATGAAAATAAATATGGCACTAACAAAGTTGATGCAAATGTCACTGCCGATGATTAGGTTTGTGGAGGATTTTTTTAACTACTAGACATTTAGATATAGAGTTTTTGAATTTCAATTTCAAATCTTTATCAAAAGATGCAATAATTATTATACATTTTATGAAATTCATTTCCTTATTTTCTTATAAGTATCAAATGTAAAACATTAATATATTGTGATCTTATTAGGGGGAACATTTTAGGTTAATATGGTTCTATATGTCTTTGATACATATTTTTTATAGATCTATTTTTTTCTTACATGTATTTATTGTGTGTTCATAGTATGTAATATGTGTTTGCAATGTGTTTGATGTTCTTATTATGTGTTTGGTTTGGACTACTTTCAGTCTATTATATGCCTTCAGTGTACTCATGTTTTACTTTATCTAATTATTTGTAAGTAATTTTCACATTTTATCACAATATGCCAAAATTATTATACATTTTCAATTGTTCAAAAACTATAATAACTATTTCAATACTAAATATCTATGTGTGTGTGTGTGTGTGTGTGTGTGTGTGTGTGTGTGTGTGTGTGTGTGTGTGTGTGTGTGTGTGTGTGTGTGTGTGTGTGTGTGTGTGTGTGTGTGTGTATGTATGTATTTATGTATATATGTATGTATGTATGTGTATATATGTATATATCAAAAAAGTGATTCATAATTTAGACAATCATTATAGCTTTTAAACAATTGAAAACATATATTAATTTTTGCATGCGTACACACACACACACACACACACACACACACACACACACACACACACACACACACACACACACACACACACACACACACACACACACACACACACACACACACACACACACACACACACAAAACTGTATATAGGAGTATATACTTCATATATACTCCTCTATAGTCTATATAGGTACTAGATAGGTCATATATAATACCTCCCTATAGGGTAGTGTAGGATATCTACTCATATAGAGTAGATATCCTATATTCACAAAGTTATGTAATTGTTTAGAGTCCTTAAAACTGATTCTTTTTAGAATAAAGTGATCAAATAAAATATAACCTTTTCATAGATTTATAAATACCTTACCTCTTTTTTATACCAATTCTGATATGAATAAAACTTATTTCATGAGTACTTATCTATATAAACATTGACATAACATTAAACAATGCACTAACCTATTATATACTTCATGATCACAATCAATCATGCATATTTTCAACTTTGATGAATCCTTATTATTACTAACTATCACAACATTATCTTCAATACAGACCACTACCCAACATGAATGAGATTCTATAATGGCCTAAAATTAATCTCAAATCATGATTTACTCAAAAAATAATCTAAATGTAAAAATTAATAGATCTTCCAAAAAAATAACTCATTTTTTATGATACCATCCAATAACTATTATATGTTTTCTGAAATGCATTTCTATATTTCCTTCTAAGTGTTGAATACACAAGATTAATATATTATTATTGTGTTGGGTGGAACATTATATAAAGGAATATGTTGACATTAATCCATTTATATTGAGATATTATTTTTATGAGTGCATCAAAATTATCAAAACTAGGCCTAACACCATTCAAGTTTACAACATCACAAAATTTAAATTGAAATTGTAATAGACATGGCTCCTCTAGTAATTAAAACTCAATAAATTGATCACCACATCTGAAAACATTATATTATCATTCTTAATTTATATTTTAAAAGAAAACATTGTTCATAAATATATAAAAGTTTAAAATAGATTGCCAATTACTTAGCTAGTTTCTCAACCACTTTTTCAACCAAATTCTCAACTACTTTCTCAATTATAACATCCTTTGTGTCATTGTTGTCCTACAATATCCCTCCCTTTTCAAGATTGAAAGCCACAATATTAAGATGTTAAATATTTTATCTGTCTTCTTTTCTAGCATCTCCTTGAAAAAGTAGAGTTGCATTGGCAATTGTCTTCTACTTAAATAAGGCATCAAGATCCCATCATTTCTCCTTAATGATAATTCATAGTGTGTTATTTTGTTTATTCAATATTATAAGATTCTCCTTCAATTAAATGGTATATTTTAAACTTTTTTATGCATTTTTTAGATGCATATTGAGGACCTTGGCTTATTTTTCCAAGTTCTCATATTTTGCTTACATTTTAGAACATAATGTAATTAGATGTGAAAAAAATTAAGAATGCCACTAAATTTGATGAAAATGAATATACATTACCAAAGATTTTTCCTTCTCCACATTCACAATCACAACATGGTTGGTGTCTTTCATTTATTTAATATAATATTTCTAGGCTTATACATTCAAATTATCCAACCTATTAAGCATGATAGTTAGTACATTATCATTGTAAGTATTAACAATAGTAAATGACCTATATTGTCATGTCCCCTTTTTCATGGACATTGACAGATTTGATGATTGGCCTATTATACGACCTTCGTAGGCTAATAGGATGGATAGAGGGTCATAATGGAGCTTGGATTGACTTTGATTCGCAAAATTTCTACATTTGATTTTCATTCAGGTTATTTTGGACACATTTGGCATGAGCTCCTACTTTTTAGGGATATTTGATATGCAGCGGAGTGCCTTTATTTTGATATGGTTATGTGCGAAATCACTCCCTGATTCACTAGCTTCGATCGGTTCGTTGATCCGACATGTATTGAGGGAGATATTAATATTTGATTGATTTAATCAAATATTAATTATTGAGCCTATTTTTAATTAGAAACCCTAATTCTAATTTAAGAAACCCTAATTAGGGCAAGCATATCTTTTTGAGGGTATAAGGGTTTCTCATGGAGGCCATTGTTCATTATGCATAGATTATTGATTATTGAAAATTGAAGAAATTCTTCTGTGAAGACTGAGCCAAGGGTTCCAGGATTCCATTGCAGTGAAGAACATTCCCTCTTCATTGTGTGTGATTTAGAGGCTGTGAGATATCAGCTGATTTATTGCCAAATTGAGAGATAGCTTCATCCAGAAGTTATCACAGAGATACAGATCTGAGAGATAGCTTCACCCAAAAGTTATCACAGAATTCCAGGGTTGAGAGATAACTTCACACAGAAGTTTATCATAGAGCTTTCCAGGTATTTTCTTTATTTAGTTTTGATCTAATAAGTTATACAGAGATAGATCTTGTGTTAGAATCTATATTCATGAGATCATGCTGTTCAGCTATCAGGGGTTAAGAAGAGACAGGTTGGCGGCCGTACCAAGTCCGTACAGGTCTGTACAGATCTGCATCAAGTACCGACCTCGGAAGAGAAAGGGCTATAGTGATCGACATCGGTCGACTGAAGACCGACGTCGGCAGAAATCCGATCGACAGTGACCGACGTCGGCGATATATCGACCGACGACGGCGTCTGTGTGTCGACACAGAAAGGCCTAGACACTTTCAGATCCAGTTTCCATTGCCAGATTAGCAAAAGCCAAGGTTTTAAGACCAGGATTTTAATATTCTTTATTTTGTATAACAAAGACTCAATTGTGTAATCGTCGAGAAGAACAAGTAATGAGATCTTTATTTGCTATTGAGAGATTATACTGTGATTTGTGTATGCTTATTTTGAATTTATTCTACAAATTGTATCTTGTTCAGAGCTTTATATGTTTCTATATTCCCTGATTGAAGGGGATATTACAATTGTTCAGAGCTTTTGTAGGAAAAAAAAGAGCCCCTAAGTAAGGGACATCACAGTGGTATCAGAGCTAATGTCTTGCCATCCTGTTGGGTAGTTTGAGTAAGTTGAATCAGCGAAGTATCATAATGACTTCATATACTCAGAGTCGGTGGGACTATGATATGAGGAAGTTGGAACTCAGTTTGAAGAGGTTGAATGAATCTCTTTCATATCCTTCATCCAAAAACAAGCCCACACGGTATATGATAGCGAATGATGAGTGGGACTTATTACCTCCTCATGTTCAAGAGAGGACGACCTTTGATCGTTTTGTCAAGCTGAGGAGAGAGCACTATAGATCACTTAGATGAGAGAGCAGCATGTCCCATAATTATTATGATTATGAGATAGGATATAGTGAAGATGATGATGAGTTAGATGCTTGCACTCAGAGTGTATAGGTGGGCTCAGATGTTAGTACACTGAGGGTTGATGATCTCTCAGTTATGACAGAGATTGTAGAAGAGTCCCAGGATCCTATTATTGCAGTTGACACTCAGGAGAATGTAGTGGACAATTTTGAGGACTTAGTTTCACCGGTTGTTTCTTTCCGTATGGAAGAGTTAGACAGTGATGCTTCAGTTTTTGATACTCCGTCTGTTGATATGAGCTTTGGCATTGATTTACAGAGTGTGGATGATCATTTGTATATTGAGGTGGTGGGTGATGAGTACATTCCTACAGTTGTTGCTGAGGAGCATGTTTTTGATGCTGATACACATGTTCAGGATTTGGGAGTACCTGATTTTGATGAGCTTGAGATACCAGTGGAGTCGAGTCTCCAGATTGATTATTCTCACACAAATGACAGTGTGGTATAGTTGGTTGTGCCACCTTTACAGAGAGATCAGTTGGGGTGTGTGGGGGAGTATGTTGATGCTTCCACATATAATTTTTACTGCATTGAACCATTCATGGAGTATTTGCTGGATAGTGCAGGTGTTTGTCTAGACTCACATAAGATGACAAAAGGTGTTCTTGTTCGAGGTTCTAGTGCTATTAACAGATTGGTTGAGGGGATTTTACAAACCCTTTCTACTATGTTACCTTATAGGGATGTTGAGGTGATGTTTGTTGAGCCGAGATTGGAGCCATCCATTGATTCCCAGTTCGGCAATAGTGAGCCAGTAGCAGCGTTTAGGGGTTCTTACCAGCATCATACGGTGAGGTATGCTCCTTATTTTTCTTTGCATTTAGAGATTGGTTTTGGTGTCAGTGACTTAGGGACCAATGATTGTCATATACACGGTCCAGTTGGGTGTGAGTATCAGTTAGATAGGGACTTCAATTTTGACAGGGTTGATATTTTAGTTGGCTTGAGTCCCTCAGAGTGGTTTCTTCTACCGGCACCTATAGTTGATCTTCAGATAGTTGTTTGGGTATCGAGTGCAGTTTTTCAATTGCTGATTTTGATACTGCTGATGCTGTTGATGTTGATGGTTTATTCACATGGGTTGATTGGTGACATGATGGATGTTACACAACTTTTTCCTTGGGATCCAGGTGGATCGAGTAGTTCATTGTTTCGAGATTGCT
>JARHVA010009442.1:12500-25000 GCA_037957365.1 Torreya grandis | reverse complement strand
GTTTATTATCCTCCTTACTATGCTACTATTCAAAGGTAGTTTTTAACCTTGATTCTAGAATGAAAGACTCCTAGCTAATATCTAATCCTATTTTAGCCCTCATGACATTTGATAATGCTTATTTAACTCAAAACTAGTTAATTTTATAATTGTGCATACATCTCAAGTAAACTAATTCAATATAACTATTTTAAATATTTGTCTAAATTTACCCCATATACCCAACCCCTTTAACAACCTAGGATTTACATGTCAATGTCTCAAAAGTTTAAAACGTACCAATATATGAATAAACTATAGTGTTATTTGGAAAATTTGAGTAACATTCTGAAATAGTTATGTAAACTATTTCATTAGCATGTTACTCAATGATTTTCCTAGGAAGACATTTTATTATAGGATACAAATTATTTGTTTAAAAGAATATCCATATTGGACTTTTTATTTTTCACCACTTAATTATCATGAATATATTTAAGATATTTATGCAATGTATAAGGTATTTATATTATATTTTTTGTCCAGGGTCATCCTAGTAGCATATCAAATGCACTAGTTCTTGGAATTACTAAAAATTGAGTGGGAAATATAAGAGGCCCCACTATTAAAAGTAAAATTATATACCCAAGGGTATCCTATACATGAGAATCACATATTTTATAAACTTTTAAATTATTATTTAAACCTTGATTTATATAACCAAGATAGTGGAAGAGTGTTATGGAGAACACATGTTTGATTGATCCATTATTTATCATAATATTATGTATATATTATTTGTCGACATATGCTCGAATAATGAGTGCATGCTTATTTGAATCATCATAAAAAGTTTTAGCATCATCAAATGAAACCATAATATGTTTTTCTTGTTTTTTTAATTTCCTTTTTTTTTTAAAAATTCTACCAATTATGTTATCATGTGGATGTCCATATGTAGAAGGAGGTGGATACATATCAAGTATGCATAATATACTTCAAAATTATCCTTGTTTATTTCTTCATTATTTAGATTTTTTATTTTATTTTGAGATTTACATTATCCTTTACTTATATCTTAGCCTTGTCAATAAGTAAGCCAATACCAATTATCTTCCCATCAATATGATCTAGAATCTTATTTTTATGCTTGAAACACATATTTTATAATGGATAACAAATATATGATAGTCAAAATATGCTTTTCCATAAAAATATTTTTTCTAGGCATTTCCACTTCCATTGGTGGAGGAAGAGTAATGATATTAGATTATATTAGCTTTTGAAATTATACAAGAGGATGTGATCGTAACCATGAAAATTGACTCCATGGTGGAGCTTGTAATTGAATCTATTAGGTTGGTTGTGAGATATTAGTAAATATAATATTATATATATATATATATATATATATATATATATATATATATATATATATATATATATATATATTTCATTTGCTTTTCTAATATAATTGTGCTTATTCAGGAATTTTACATTTGAAGCATCCTTAAGCTTGTTCAAATTAAGCAACATGACCTCATGCTATTTGACTGTATGACATAGTTTATTGAAATATTTGAACTTATCAAACATATTAAATCTTGAAGTGGAGATAAAAACTTTTGATTAAATCCATATTGGAGTTTATTATCAAACATTTAATTTGTAATTTTTTCAATCATAGTCTTGCATCTTATCGCATCTGCAATTATTATTTATTTATAACCTTCTTTGTGCTTTGGAATTCGAGCACATGATAAATTTTCAAAAATTTTGTTAAGAAAATGTGTCTAAATTGATTTTCCTAAGGATTATAATCCTTTATTAATTGAAGATGAATATCATGAAACCACTTAAGAGCATACTCTTTGAGAATTCTTGGAAATATATTTGATACCAAGTCCCTATTTACATAAATTGGAAATATTTATAACATGTTTGACATTTATATTATTTGTGTTGTTCTTTACACATTTTTAAGATATTTTGTTATATACCAAAGGATTGGAGGAATGGTTTACAAGTTCTAGATAATGGAAAATCACTATAGAAAACATTTTAATATTATTAAATTAAAAATTATTATGATAGTTATTTTTGTGGGAACTAAAACCATGAGCGGTGCTTTGGATTTGGCCTCAAATTCTCATGAATCTCTTAATACAATTGAGTATCTCGTTATTGAAAATTAGTAAGTAGGAATAGTGACAAATAAAAGAAACATAGTGGAAGAAATAAAGGTATAACCAAACACATATCTAAACATAATGGTTATTTAGATTTAGTTGGATGCTCTCAGGATACTAGTTTAGTCATAATTTCTATCTCATTCTCTCCTGAAATAGACATCACTGAAAACAATGATTAGACTATAGTTCATCGGAAAAAGGGGAATTACTTTGAAGCTTAATAGTGTTTCCATATTTCTAATATAAAGGGTAAAAAGAAAAAAGAGAATATGCACATTTCATAATTTTTATATAAGTAATACTGAATTAATCATACAAAATGTGAAAATAGTGTAAATGAATGAAATGCCAAATACTAAGGGTAGATTACACATGTATTTCTTTAAAAAATAACAAAATAAAAAATATTTTTTTTAGTACCTAAATACACATTGTGTACGTTTGATGTTAAATTTTGTATTGAGTGATCAATTATTCCTCCCCATAATATTTTTAGAAAATAATTCTTTTAAAATATTTCATACAAAGATCTCATAGAAACATGGACATACTAAAAAAATAATTTTTTATAAAATTTGGATAATTTTTTAACAATAAAGGCAATGAAATCAATGCTTATGACATGTCTTCAGGATATTTTTATATATGTGTTAGAATTAACTAATTTTATATCCATTGGAAATAGGTCAATAAAACAAAGTGAACTTATATATTTTTTCAAAACTTTAACTCAAAATTTCATATTTGTCATAATACGTTGAAAATATGGTACTTGAATTTATAATAAAACTATGTGTTATTCAATAAATCATAATAAATATTCAACATTATATATATATATATATATATATATATATATATATATATATATATATATATATATATATATATATATATATATATATAGACACACACACACACACACACACACACACTAAAAGATGGTACTTTAATTTATAAAAAAACTGTGTTATTCAATAAATCAAAATAAATATTCACTTGATTTATTGAATAACACATAGCTTTTTTATAAATTAAAGTACCATTTTTTCGAGGTAGTATATATATATATATACATATATTCATTTGATTTATTAAATAACACATAGATTTTTTATAAATTAAAGTACCTCAAAAAGATGGTACTTTAATTTATAAAAAATCTATGTGTTATTTAATAAATCAAATGAATATATATATATATATAGACACACACACACACACACACACACACACAACCTCGCAAAGATGGTATATTCATTTGATTTATTGAATAACACAGTTTTTTTAAAATTAAAGTACCATCTTTTCGAGGTTGTGTGTGTGTGTGTGTGTGTGTGTGTGTGTGTGTGTGTGTGTGTGTGTGTGTGTGTGTGTGTGTGTGTGTGTGTGTGTGTGTGTGTGTGTACAGACACTTTAAGCCTCATAAATATACCTATTTACATGTCGATACATTTATTTTTATTTTATTTTTTCATCTTAATTTATGTGACATGAAGTGGCATTTTTAAACCAATAAGATCTTTCTACTTAAAAAATTAAGATTTGATGCCACATGGGGTTATAATTAATGGTGTTAGAAAAAATATGTTAAAGGAAAAGGGGTTTATTCTAAACACATTTTGTATAATCCTCCTTAAATATTTTGTCATCCTAATTTCCTCCATCACTTCACCATTTCCCATTTGCCGCTTTCTACATTTCAATATTTTGCATATGTTTCTGACTTTCCATATGAATCTGTAAACATTTATATAATGTTATAGTGTTAAAAATTATCAACTAATGTTTTTTTATTAAATTCTTGGTATTTATGTTATAGTGTTAAATTTATCCCATGAAAGTATTAAATTTTGTCACTACTTTATAATTTAGGCCTTTTTTTAGCGGTATATGTATTATAGATAGTGAAGTCCATTTTAAATTATTCATAGTTAAATTTTAAAAATAATTAAATTTGTACTGTTTTAAAAATATTTTATATCAATATTTCAGTCTAGGCTACAAGTGATTTTATAAAGAATTTAACTACACTTTTATTTTATCTGGGATTCAAGTAAATTTATTAAAATTTTATTGCATTTATTTTTATGCATACAAATTATATGGTTTTCTTTAGAAAAAAATATATATTATAGGCATAACATGGAATTAATATGTTTAAATATGTATCTACTGTATAAAACATTTTTTTTATATTTTATATATTCTAAAGTCATTATAGATCAATTAGTTTATTATTTTTTGTTTTTATGGATTAATGATGTATATAAATTATATTTCTATTTTTTATGGAATTTAAAAGCATAAAATTCAATTTAGGTGTTGTATCCCCACTTTGAGTACCATCACATTACTACATGTGACCCTATGATAAGCTTGATTTGGTTGCTCCAAGTGGTTGTTTGACTAGGATGAATTATTCTATTGATTATAACCTTATCTGCAGTGGAGACTTATTTCTATCATTTTGTTATAGCTAACATTCTAAATGTTCTTTTAGACATTACTATGATATGGATGTACTTATCATGCTAGCAGATATGTACACGATCTACTACTATGATTAAGTGGTTCATCATTTTTGCTTATTATTATGTTTTATTTATGGTTAAAGTATCTAGTATTTAGTTATATCTAAATTTTATTTATGTTTATATTTTATTCACATGAACATACTATTGATTCCCAATCTGTGGTCACATATAGAGGTGATGAGATAGACTCGATAGTGGGTTTCAGCTATTAGGATAATGACAAGTGATCGATGAGTAGTTAGACAAAGAGATGAAAAGGTCCACCAATATTTGATTCTGGTTTGTGATTGCCCCTTATACACCATCTCAAATTTGGTTGATTATTTTTATTTGCATTAGATTGGTTATATTTGGTGTGGGTGTAGCTATCTTATGTGGGTCCTAGTGGATCTCCGCCTTTTCTAGTTTTATTTTTATTATATATTTGTCCATTGGATTTTTTTTTGCTCCTTGTGAAAGGATTTATATCCCTCTCCCCCTTCATGTGCTTCTTATTTTCTTAAACCACATTTATTATTAGTGGATTGTGTTAGCCTTGTTAGTTTGGACCCTACATGGTCATTGATTGGGACCCAAAAATTGTTTCATTTATTAGATATTGTTTTAGTTGTTTGTGGGTTTGTTGAGTTGCATGTGGCTTATAAAATATATTTCACACTCAACTAATCTCCTCCAAGACCAAGCATCCTGAATCTACCATCTAACTGATGGTTGAGGGTGGTGAGGGCCAATGATGGAAGGCTCATTAGGCTATGTGTCTATGTTGTCTATTACTGGTTGAGGGCATTCTCTGACTTATTTTTATAGGTTAATGGTAGCTTGATATGCTTCTTTAGAGTTGATACAACTATTTTAAATATCCAAACAATAGTATGTATTAAACTACTTAACTATTATGCTATCCTCACTATGATTATGATGGTGATGACCATGAATCTTGTATTAAAGTTTGAAAGACCTCTATTTAAAAAAGGTAGTAAAGATATCATTTTAATCATTTGGATTCATATGGAATTATTGTATTATTATTTACCATGTATAAGTTGAGGAAAATTTAGGCACTCTCTTCACTCGTTAGTGTGTGTAATACTACATACTATTCTTAGTTAGGAAATAATAGAGTTATTGGGGATTAGTATTTTTTATGCTTGATTTATGTAATTCCCATTAATTCAATTTAGAACTATGTTGACCAAGATTCTATTACTAGTTACATGATTTCATTATGATCATGAAGGAAGGAGGAATTAGTGAACAACTATGTAAGATTGTTATTCTTAAGCAATCAAAGGTAAAATTTTTTATTTTAAATATTAATGAGTGGTATGTGGTGGATGCATAGGTGTTAAGGATAATTACTCAATATCATCATCATCATCATCATCATCATCATCATCATCATCATCATCTTCATCTTCATCATCATCATCATCATCATCATCATCATCATCATCATCATCATCATCATCATCATCATCATCATCATCATCATCATCATCATCATCATCATCATCATCGTCGTCGTCGTCATTGTCGTTGTCATCTTCATCATCGTCATCATCATCATCATCATCATCATCATCATCATCATCATCATCATCATCATCATCATCATCATCATCATCATCATCATCATCATCATCATCATCATCATCATCATTGTCATCATCATCATCATCATCATCATCATCATCATCATCATCATCATCATCATCATCATCATCATCATTTGATTTTCTATCCAACTAACCACTTGTATTAGATGGTTTGCCATTCAACATTTTATGTCTAGTTCACTCTATCCTTTAGCTCCTTGGGCTTAAAGGTATATTTATCATAAGTCCCTATTAGTTTTAATATTAAAAAAATATATTCATTTCTTCAGTATTATTCATTTTATTCATATTCCATATCTATTTTTTTAACTCTTTTCTTGACTCAATCTTGTTTCATGTTTTCACTAGGTTTCCATTCCTTAGGTCTCAAAGACCAAAACTAGAACTAGGTGACAAAGATCCAAAATTAATGTATAAATGGTCTTAAGGTATCATATATTACCTATCTATACTTGTATCATGGAATATAAACCATTTTCAACAACCTTTTCAACTTCTCAAGCATTCTATAACTTTTAGGCTTGTAGCCCTTTTACTGAGCTTTACCTCAGTTTAACTAAATTTAGGCACTAATTTGATGAATTAATAACTTTTTTGGGATTATTTTTTACTCATTTATATGTATTAAAAATTTCATTTTCTTACCATTATTCTATCTATGACTTCCTTCTTTAATTTACCCTTAAATATGCCTAATTAGCCCTATTCTAATCTTACAAGCTTCAAATCTGTATTGTAAAAACTCATTTAAATACAAAACAATTTTTTTTTTATTTTTTCATATTAATTAGGATATTATTTTATGTTTTTATATTTTTCCAAGGGTTCAGTCTCTCAGAATCTCCAAAACCCTAGTTTTAAGTTTGCACTTGCCTACACAAGGCCAAGGCTATTCAAAAATCAATATATTTTATTATATGAGATTAAAACAACCCAAAACCCATGAATTATGTATTTTATAATTCGTTTAAAGTTTTTAAATGGTATAAATTCTTTATTTTATCTATTACATGCTTCAAAAATGAAAACTCGGTTAACATGTATGCTAATATTAACTGTGATAGGGTTTGTTAAGTCTGTTCCTTTCCAAAGACAATGTATCTTCTCAAAGGCATTAATTTTTTTTTAAAACACCTTATTAAAATGTTAATTATTCATCAATATTACATTATCACCTATTCTAACACCAAATCAACCTCCAAAATCCTCAATCATGTAAAACAATGAGTTTACTATTTTAACAGGGTTATACTACAATCATGAAGCTCCTTCATATAATTATAAATATCATTAAAATATTTATACTCGATTAATTATTAGTACCATTTCAAACCCAAATAAATCCACAAATTTTTCTTGTTTTTTGACATTAAAAATTTCATACTTAGACTAGTTGTATTGAATAGAACATCTTGTTGGAACATAGTTTATCATTCCTTACTGAGTATTTAAACCTTTAGCTCAAAATAACATTCAATGGATTTAATTTTTTAAGTAGGATTTATTTTTTATTTGTTTAAAATAAGAAATAAATTGAACATAGTATTTTCCTTATTTCAAATTCATGATCTTACATAGTCTCCTAAGAATATAGTTTCTTCAATATGTGACAGGGTCTACCTACAACCGCACAATCAACTTCACACACAAGTAATCTCTGACCTTGAAACTAGTCTTATAGGTTTTTTCAATATTCATCTTACTTAATATTAATATATTCAATTACTAATTCATATTTTTTAATGTGTCTCCATACCTATTGGAATTGAATTGAACATAAATAGAGTATATGCCTACATATGACTAAACATTAATGGTGTAAGTGCTCATAATCAACAGGCTTTGAATTTTTATTGACCATTATTGAGACATATTCCACACCATCTACATATACTATAATTTTTTACACTATCCTCTTCCAAAAAATATATTTACCACTGTATAAAATTCAATCAACCACTCTTAAGTTGGATTTTCACAGGCCAACAAAGTGTATGGTAGAGATAACTCTTGAGGATGTGAATGCTTTATAGAAAAATGTTAACCATTATTCAAGACATATAAAAACTAAATACATTAAACACCATTATAATTACTCTTAGCTTACCTACCACCTTAAATCTATTCAATCTCTCTTTCTAGATTGAGACTCATAGTCAACCTTTTGTTTCTATTTTCAAACATGCTTTCACCTGTAATTTTTACACACTCGATCATAGATTTAAGGTCTTGAGAAAATTTAATGGAAATATGAAATGAATATAATTATTAATAAAATATAATAATTAAAAATTCAAAAAACCATCTTTTACTTATCCTATATGATTCATTAAACATAATTGTTCAGTTTACAAGAAAACTCCAATACTATTTTTGAGGAGTTTTTAATACATTTTCATGCTTAGGACTTTTATATCCTCTATTTTTCTTGGAGAGATATCTAATATCTCAATTTATCTCATAAATTAAACTCTTTCTCTACATTCAATATTTATTTATCCATTTTAATGTTGGTTTTTCAAGTAGTTACAATAACTTACTTTTGCATAACCAACCCTCAACGTACAAAGGTGACTTACAGTTTTTTAACATGACATGTTTTAAGAACTAAAACATATAATTTATTTAAAATATTATGTAATAACTTTAATGTAACCTTCCTAATATAAATTTTCTCTCCTACTACTTCAAAGACACTAAATGTCCCTCTTAAACTCTAATACATTATTTGAATTTTTAAATCCTTGTTTTGGAGGGAAAGTAACTAGAAGTCACTTAACACACCCTAAGGGACTAAAATGGATTATAAGACAAAATTTAGACCTTAAAATGTACTTAAAACACTTAGACACTAAAAAATACTAACTTTACTAGTTATTTTTAAAACACCAAAAATGACAACTGTTTGCTTGATGCTCCTACATCAGTGTTGTTCTTGACTAGTTATTAGAAACCATTCAAGCTTATTTTCATAGTTGATGATTTTTATATGATATTATTATTAAATTTTAGATAAACCAATTAATTTAGTGTATTTATCATAATAAATAAAGGTATATCCACTATTTTGAATGGTTAATCTATGTATTCAAATCTGAGTTCAGTGATTATGGAATTTGATGATCATCATGCTTATTTTTTCTATTAATATTAGCACCTGTATATGTTACATTCAGTATAGGCAAAATTATTTTGAAATTTATCTCTTTACTTGATCTCTTATAAATAATAATAAGTATTTAAGTAACCATAATTAGCATCTGAAAATAGAAAGGTAATCCATTATAAATTTATCAACTTTTTAGATACACTATTGCTGGGAATAAAGGTAACCAAGTGGTATATTTTATACATGTATGGGTACTATAACTAGACTCAAAATAATAGCTGTAAATAATTCTCCATTTTTGTTCATCATGATTCTTTTACTTTTTATAATTAGTTTAACTATGCATGTAATCCATTGTATGAAACACCATAAGGTGATACTATTCATTCATTAAATTGTTGATGTAAATTATCTTCATATGGATGGAAATGGAATAAAATTCGTAGCTTTTTATCTTGATTATTTAAAATAAGAGAGTTACAGTTGATATTGAATGAAAGGAATAGTATTTGAGGGTTATTGCATTAATACTCTTCCTTTTCATAAATAAGAAATAGATTGAAGTTTCATGCTGGATTATAGGAACCATTAAAAATCAAAATCTAATTATTGATTGTATTCTCATTGTTGGCCAAGTCACTTGAAATATTATTCTAATGTAGCCAATTTTTTAATAAATAATGTGGTTGATATTACTCATCTACATGGGGAAAATTGATCTTCCATAAAGTTATCATTGCTTGATCAAGTGCCCTTTTTGATTACTCATTAGTAATATAGAGATCTTGCATAGTAAATACTTAATCTGGTGTATAGCTTGCTTAGGTATGCCAAATGAATAATTGGATATCCCTATGATTGTAAGAATTTGAATTTGATTAAAATTAGAATTTAAACATTGGTAAGTTGGTTAGAATCCCATTGAAACATTCTCATTGGTATGTAATGTTAAATTAGTTTATGGCAGTATCAAAAACTTTTATATAGTTATAAGACACATTGTAGATTAGAATTAATGTTCTACTAATGGTTATTCCCAACCCTATGACTACTGTGTCAAATTAGAAAAGTAAGGGATTCATCTTTTATTCATGAAAATTCAACAACTTCTTTGGCCTATAACTTCTAGGTGGATAAATTAATGTGACTTGTTTTCACATTCAAGAGAACTGTGTAATCATGTTATTTATTTATTTATCATTATTTATTGAAAATAATCCTATGTAGGGTTCTCATCCTTAGAGATTCTTAACATTATATTTAATGCATATTGATCTCTTTTATGCATTAATAATTATTTCTATTGTGATTCCCTTAGTATGGTTTCCTTGTGTTAATTCTTTGTTAATCTAATTTTGATGCTAGAGTAATGCATTAATACCTTTATTTATGTCATTGTGATCTCATCCTTATGATAACATTATGCTAAGGTCAATAACAATTCAAAACTTAAAGTTTCATAATCTCATAGATTAATTATCTAATTTAAGTGACCTTGTGCTTATTGGGGATAACTAGGTATCCACCCAAAGTTCTAACCATACCATAACAAGTTACTAAAACTAGATTCAATGGTTAAGGTTAGAATACTGTTGATGTGCACTCAATTCAAATAGGGTTTTTAAGAATTTAGATTTTATAGTAGACCCTATATACAATCCTATTACACTTTGATATTAAGCAATTCCATTATTATTTTTGGGCTATTTCATATAGTATTAGAGTAGTATTTCTACACTAGGGAACTTTGGGATTGGTAAAGTTGGTACATGATGACCATGGAGTTCTCTTAGTCAAGTAAATTTTATAACCAATTGCCAAGATACATAACCTTAAGGATGAAGGTTAAGGTGTGATATTATATTTTCTTATTTCTATAATGTTTCATGTATCTCTCAAAAGAAATTATTCCAAGGAATTAAGATTTTCACTTATGTCAGTTACTATTGCCCCTAGGCCTTATTGGAGTTAACCCTTCCCAAATATAATTACATATTTTAAGTATCACTTATTAATCATTTACTTTTATAGGTGGGTCAATGGGAATTAGGTGATATAGGCTTCACTCTTAGAATCAGGGGAGTGATATCTAGGTATCTATGGTTGGATTGTATGGATGAGCCTTCCTTAGATACATTGAATATTATTACCTAGAGAAGACTAAGGGTTTAATTAAAAAATTGAGGTCATAATAGGGTGAAAAAAATACAAAATTTATTAGGTAAGTTGGCAAAGATTGAACTCTATAATCACAAAAAAGATTGCGTTGAGATGTTGAGAAACTATGAAATTGCATGGGTATGCTAGCTAGTGTTCATACTATGGAAGGTTTTAGTGGAGTGAAAATGTCTCCATGAAGTGAGTTACTTTGTATAGTAAGGCTACCCTACTTATTTTTATATTTATAGCAATATTATTATGGATAAGATCCTCACATTGTCATTATAATAATAATTACGGTAAATAACCATAGTTTATGGCTTAGTTTGTCTGGCACTATTAATGGATGTGGGGAGCAATACCATAATTTTATTGTGAAGGAAATGATCAAGACGAATTAACTCATCTAATGTATTAGAATTTTAAGAAAAATGAGAAGTTTTTATTATCTATTGTGTTACCTAGTTCACTAATTATAGATATTATGAATTATATAAATAGATAAGGTTATGGAATGTTGAAAACCTTTACATTTTAGCTAAGTTAAGCTTGATATTGTTACCCTCTTTTAAGTAAAGTTAGTCAAGCAAGAAACATCATAACCTAAGTAGGCTTGATGTTATCTAATTTTGGCATGTTTATTATGATCATGCATCAATTTTACATCTATGACGTGTGTTTTATTCATGGATATGTTTGATTCCATGTGTATGTTGATTGATCCTGCATGGGTTATATGCCCATCGAGATGTCTATTCACACTTGATTTCATCTTGACACCTGTGAGGATGTCTACTAAGACATTGGATATGTCTTGCATCCATGAGGATGTTTATTACAATTTATGATTAAACTTGTTGATTGTTATAGATTATAATCCCCACAGTAGTGATATTTTACTCTCCTT
>JARHVA010009442.1:0-7500 GCA_037957365.1 Torreya grandis | reverse complement strand
GTTGATCGATTTTATTTTGATGATATTATTGATACATGTCCTATCTATGCAAAAAATCCATAGATACCATAAACATTGGGAACCATTTATTTTGATAACATGAATATTTTAATGGTTACACATAATGGTTCTTTTACCTTGGTTTGTATTTATGAGCATGAGAATTTGATGGTGGTTTCACTCTATTTTAGAGAATTATACAACTTTTTATTATGTGTTGGGATTCAAATTTTGAGAATCCATGAGGAATTTAAATGGCTATGTGAGTTGTTATTTGGTTGATTATAGTATTCTTATTCTTGCATTTATGGACTGCACTTATTTTATGACTTGATGGTGTCCATTTATAACTATTTATAGCTAGGTGCACTCAAGGGTATGCTAGGATTAAGACAAAACCCTTCTAAAATGATTGGGAATATATTAGAACCTGTTATAAATTATTTTAGGAATGGGACACATGCTTGAGATAATTTTTTAATATTGACTCCATTTTAATTATGCAAGCATGATTTAGAATGACTCCTTAAAGGATATTAATAACTATATTTTTTGGGTTGAAAGGAGTGTTCATGTTGAATATTTTATAGACTAATATTTGTTTTATGACTTTGAAAATTTCCTTTTTATCACTGAATATAAATATATAAATTCAAGACTATGTTATAAATAAACCAAAAATTTATCAGATCGTTTTATGATTGGATTATACTCTTTAGAGCATCTTTTGGTTCTTATTATATTTTTAATAAGTGAAATAGAAGTGATGCATTAATTTTATTTTAATTGAATAAGTTTACTTGGGATCATTCTTTATGAACCCTATATCTCATAGGTTGAACTAGATGTTTGTTTTCTCCAAGCAGTAGAATCATAAATTTGATGAGACCAAATTTAACTCATAAGTCAGGTCCCTTGATTTTTAGACTAATACGTATGAGTTATACAAGTTGTAATTGCTTCATGTTTCATGTCATATTCCCCTTTGGGAGTGAGTTCCTTAGTTGATATTGTTGGTGTAAGTTGGTATTTTTACCCTTTATATTCATTAGGGATCCTTGTTTGATTTTTTGGATATTCTTTGAGTTGTTAATTAGTGTGCTAAGTTACCCATAGATTATAAAATATCTTTCACACTCAATTGATCTCCTCCAAGACCCAAAATCCTGAGTCCACCATCTAGTTGATGTTTGGGGATGGTGAGGGCCACCAATGGAGGACTCTTTAGGTTACATGTTTGGGTTGTCGCTTGTTTACTGAAAATGTGCTTAAAATATCTCATAGGTGAGAGGTTGCTTGATATGATTCCTAAGAATTTGGTATAATTATTTTAAATATCCAAATAATATTATGTATTTAATTGCATAAATATTATATTATTCTCATATGGATTATCATGGTGATGACCATAAATCTTGTTTAAAACTTGGAAACACATCTATTTAAAACTAATAGTATATATCATTTTAATCCTTTGGATTCATATGGAAGTAAACTAGCATTATTTATCATATATAAGTTGAGCAAATGTAGAACTCTCTTTATGCATTAATGTGTATGTAATACTACATACTATTCTTGGTTAATAAATAGTAGAGCTATTGGGAATCATTATATTGTTTTTGTACTTACTTTACCTAATTCCCACTTATTCAAGTTGGAACTATATTGACCATGATTATATTAAGAGTTACATGATTTCATTATGATCATAAGGGAAAGAGGAATTTTTAAACAACTATGTAATATTGTTATGATTGAGGAATGAAATGTGATATTGCTTATTTTAAATATTAATTAGTGGTATGTGTTATAGTTGACTAGTTATTGGAAACCAATTAGGGTTATCTTCCTATTTGATGATTTTTATATGATATTGTTATTACATTACATATGCACTAAGTAATTTGATGTATGTAGCACACTAATCAAATGTGTCTCCACCATTTGTTATGGTTGATATGTATGCTCAAATATGAGTTGAGTGACTATTTTATTTGGATAGGATCTTGCAAAATGTTTCTATTAATAGTATCACTTGTAACTATTGGGTTGAGTAGAAGCCAACTTCTTCTAAAATTTCTCTCATTACATGCATTCTTATCACTAATACTATGTCTTTAAGCAACTATAATTATCATCTCATACTTCACCTTGTTTCATACACTATTTCTAGAAATAAAGGTAACCAAGTGGTTTATTTTATGCATGTGTGGGTAGTATAGCTAGACTCAACAAAAAAGATTGACATAATTATCCATTCTTTGTCATTATTATTCATAAAAAAATTATAATTAGTTTAAATATGCATATAACACCTTGTATGAAACACCATAATGGGATAATATATAGGCATTATAATTTTAACATAAATTATATTGATATGGCAAGGAATGGAACATAATTCATAGTTTTTTTCTTGATTATTTAAAAGAAGATAGTTGTTGCTGCTCATGCATGAATGGAATAGTATTGGAGGGTTATTACCTTGATACTTTTCCCTTACATAAAAATATAGATTGAAGTCTCATACCAGATTATAAGAATCATTGACCATGGAAATCTAATTATAGACTCTATGCTCATTATAGGACAACTCCCTTGCATTATTTTTATGATGTAGATAGTTTTATATTAAATAGAATAGTTGATATTACTCATCTACTTGTGGGAAAATTCATCTTCCATGAAGTCTTCATTGCTTGATCATGTGTACTTTTTAAATACTCATTAGTAACATGGAGATCTTACATATGCCATACTTAATGTGGTGTATGGGTTGCTTAGATATGTCAAATGAATAATTAGTTTCTCCTATGATTATAAGAATTATAATTTAATCCTTTGATGATTGGTTTGAATCCCATTGAAATGTCCTCAATTTTAAGTGATATTAAATTGGTTTATGAGAGTCTTGAAATATTTTATATAGTTGTAAGCCACATTTTAGATCATAATTAATGTTCTACTAATGGTTCATCTTGACCCTATGACTAATTATGTAAAATGGAAACATAAGGGATTCATTTGTTATTCATGAAAATTTAGTAACTTCTTTGGCCTATACCTTGTAGTTGGATCAATTACTATGACTTATTTCCCATTCGATAGAAATGAGTAACCATTCTATTTATTGTTTTACCATTCTTCATTGTAGTAAATCCTATATAGCTTTTTCATCCTTAGAGATGATTAACATTCCATTTAATGCATCTTGATATAGTTTATGCATTAATAATGATTGTAGGTATTATTCCCTTGGTGTAGTTTCCTTACGTTAATTATTTATTAATCTAACTTTGATGATAGAATAATGTATTCATACCCCTATTTGGGTCATTGGGTTATTGTCCTTATAATAAAAATATGTTAATGTCAATGATTATTTTAGAACATAAAATTGGATAATCAAGTACCTTGATTATCTGATATAAGTGACCCTGTGCTTTTCAAGGATAACTAGGTATCCACCTGAAGTTCCAACTATACCATAACAAGTGGATGAAACTAGCTTATGTGGTTAAGGTTGGAATCACGCTGATGTAAACTCAACTTCGATGAGGTTTTTAAAAAATCATTTATGTAGTAGACCCTACACATAACACTGTTTCACACTAATATTAAGTAATTATAGAATTTGTTTGGTGGGTTATTTTATTATGATAAAAAAAGTTAACGAAAAATATATGTTCTCCAATGTTTAAAATATAATCTATAAAAATATGTTGTATATAACTACAATGTAAATCATTATGGGATAATTTTATATGGGTGTCAATCTAACAAGTTATAAGATGGGAAATAAAATATTTGACAAATCAAGAAGGAAACAAAGTTAACTATTGAAGATGAATCTAAAATAGATAATTAAGATTTGAACTATGTAAGAAGGAAGAAATTGAAAATGCAAGTATAAGTACTAATGTTGAATATGATCAAATTGTCCATATCAATGAGGAAGCCTCTAAAATTGGTGTGTGCACTTGTTCAAAAATTTTGTATCTTATTTTCATGATTAAACCATGCAACTTACTTTTAATTTTCATTATAAAGATAGGACTAATAATTTATAGTTGATGTAATTCAGTAAATTATTTCAGAACATATAGTAAATAAATAATATGTAGAATAGCCTTTAACCAATATTGATCTAATTGAAAAATTTATAAAATAAATGTCTTAAAATATTAATTTTATTGATGACCATGAAAATTCCCTATCTCCCAAATAACATGATGAACTTATTGATAAGGTGTGTAAATGACTAGCTATGTAAAATGTTAAACATCTAATGAATATAGATATTGTGAAATTAGAAAAATATGTAAAATATACGAGGAAACATAAAAGTATAATCCCTAGATATTATAATCACATATTTTTTGTCTAATTTATAAGTTTGAATGAAACTGTTCATGATTAGTGTTAGATTCTATTATAAATCATGATAGGATTCAAGATTGTTTATAGATATTGAGTGTATTTAAAATAAATTACGATACTAAGTCTTTGGGAATTATTTTTATGGTTTGGATTCAGTGGATAAAGACACTAGATCTATTGATAATAAAATTCCATAGAATGATTTTGATCTCAACTGTAAGTTGAAAAAATTAGACATGTTAGTGTTATATGAAATGTGCTAGGTGTTTTTAGAAAGATAATTATTATATATGTGAAGAGGAAAAATGTCCTAGACTATAATAGTGTACAATTCAATTGGGTGTTAATGGTTAGGGATCCTCATTTTGATAAGATTGAGTAGGGTGTTCAAAGATTAATTCATGATTTATGGAATCACAATACATGATTTTATTTAAATTTAAGGGATGCTGTTAAGCACAAGATTGCTCCTAAATAGTATGAGGAATATGATAAAAAGGATTGATTTAACACAACATGAAATGTATATCACATTTTTTGTATAAGATAAACATTTTAATATTGGACAATGAATGTTTGATATTTTCAAACCTTGGTATGTGAAGTAGAATAAAGTTCTCAAAACATTTTATTGTCATAATCATGTTGAGTTTGTGCTTCATTATGAGGCATATAAATAGATTCATTTCAAATTTCATGATATTTAACATATTTTAATAAGTTAAATTGACTATCACATTATTATTTAATTTACATGTATTTGTATTATTAAATTGATGGTGTTTGTGAAAATTTACCTAAATTTCTAATGAGCAGTAAGGACAAGACAAGATTTAGACAATGAATTAGAAGTAGTGAGTTCCAAATTTTGTTTATAAAAATTTATTTATTTATGTAAATTGGAGTTATTTTTACAATAACATGTGCATATATGTGCTTGTATGTAGGTTTAAATACATAAAATATGACAAAAAAAACACAAAACAATTCTGTAAAGTAAGACTTCATAGAAGATGTGGTCCATGTTGCCACTTCTGTGGAAAGTTTCTATAAGTTGATTGATCCTCATATAAAACATTTTCATGATGAAAAATTGAAATAAAATAATTTTAAAACTTTAAAAAATGCATTCCCCCAAGGATCGATTGTGTCTATGGTTGACTTTGTTGAAAATTATTCAATTTCTCATCCAAAGGATATTGAGACACAATATTATCACACTAGGAAGTTGAATATTATGGTGCATGTGTGTATTAGGCATGTACAACTATATTCATATGGGGTTTTCAATTATTATATCCAACCATTTATTAAATAGTAGCATCACTTATATATTAGTGATGATAAAGACCATGATACCCACTTTGGTCAAATTATTTTATGTTTTTTTTTAAGATAAAAAAAGCATCATGTAAATTTTTTATAACAGTATGTTTGGTTAGATGTTTATACATCATAATTCAAATCTTAAACTCCTTTGTCTTCAATTTTTAGATATGAAATATTTCTTTACAAGCCTCATGCATGGTTTTCTTAGAGTGGTCATGGGAAGGGTGAACATGATGGTGATAGAGCTTACATCAACAATGTTCTATGAAAATGAATCATTAACTATGAAGGAGATTGATTGAGTGATTCCCATATTTTCATTGAATGGTTTACGTTGAATTTTAAAACTAGTTTTTCTCTATTTAGGTAGAAGACACCTCCACACATGGTGTTTTGGTAAATTATAGTTGTGTTATGCATTTAATGTATTCCATTCATTGTTATTAAGTGCACATTATTATGTTTACTTTTTCAATTGGTTACATATTTTAAAATGAATTTATTTCACATCAGTGCATGGTTATAAAAGGTATGTATATTATGTGATGAGTAGTGATAATCATAACTAGGTGATAAAAACAAGAGATTATTGCTTTTTTTTTGTTATGATTGCATGGTATGAGACTATAAAACTATAATAGTCAAGCACATAGTTATGTTGGGAGGTTGAATAAGATACAACTAGTTATCAATGATTTTTATGGGGTAGATCAGGATGACAACCTTGAATATGTTTCCTTGATATCATCAGATTATGATCACTATTCAAGGTAGTTGAAATAGATAATTATCTAAGCCTTGTTATATATATAACAATCTCTCTTATTCACATTTAAGTATTATACACAAACATAAATAACAATATTTCTTATTATTTATTATATAATAACACATCTTGAATGCAAGGCAACCTTGAGGCCATGTTTCATGAAGAGAGTCAATCCAAATTTAAGCTTCACCTAATGACTAGGATCAATCTTCGATATATAAAGAGAAATAATATTTACAAATATAAACTTAATATTAACATAAGTAATATCCCTTCCCAAGCACAACCTATGCACAAAATTAAACACATGCTATTTATAATTGCATTCTTTAATACAAACACCTTTACTAATCCATCTTTGCTAAATGAAATCGAGAAGATTTAAGGATTTATTAACATGAGTTCCATTAGGTAAAATGTTGTATTATATGGCATGTATATTACTTATGTTGATATGAGGATAAATCCTTAGATATTTAGATAATGTTACCTACAAATACTTCATACATCTTACTTCTTCTAAACTAAAAAATCCATCTTGTTGTAGGATTTATTATTCTTGTTCTTTAGGTTTTTTCACTTTTAGCTCTAGGTACCTAATTTCATTAACTATATTTTCCTCTACATTTGGATGCATGCTTAGAATCTAGAAGAACAAATAAAGATATAGTGAAGATGTATCTATCCCAACAAAAAATATGCTAAAAGCTAGAACCTGCAAAAAAAAATTAGATATTAGAAATGAATAAGGGTATCAACATAAAGAAAAATTACAAATTTCAACTAAAAATGTAGTTAGTTTAACATTTATTAGTTTGACATTTCTTATAAGGATTTTTTATAAGTTATCTATTCAGATTGATTGAGACTGCTAAATTTTAGTTATATGGATTGGTTAGATTATCAATTATTCCTATTTAAGTTGGTGTTGAATTCTACCTAAATGTAGAAGAAGAAGGTGTGTGTGTGTGTGTGTGTGTGTGCGATTGGTTAGATTATCAATTATTCCTATTTAGGTT